>DWPA01002236.1:0-16189 GCA_018251375.1 Calpodes ethlius
AAAGACTTTCTTGGACGATCTTTCGCATATAAACGAACAAACCAACTGTCATAAATGTATAGTCGGAGATTTTAATTTGAGTAATATCGACTGGGAGTTGGCAAATAAATCTGATACGTATTACACATCTCCAATGTACCATGACTTTTTAGATTGCCTAAATCTAAATAATTTTCAGCAGTACAATTTCATTAGTAATAGCATGAATAGGATTCTGCATCTAGTACTCTTAGGCTTTTCATTACCTTGTTTAGTATCACGTGCAGTTGATGTTTTATCTTCCGTGGATCCTAACTACACCCTCTATTACACATTACTATTGATTTCGCATATGAAGCCAAGTTGCCTTATAATACACAGTATACCAGGTATAATTTTTATAGAGCTGACTATGAAGTTATAAACGCCTATTTAGCGAATATTAATTGGGTTGATATGTTCGCAGGAAAGAATGACGTAAATAAACTGGCGAATATATTTTATAGAATTATTCATGAAGTGATAAATAAGTTTATACCAGTATCTCGCCAAACAAATAAGAAGTATCCACCGTGGTTTTCTCGTCAATTAATAAAACGATTAAAGAAGAAAAACAAATACAGGATTAGGTATAAGAAGTTCAATAACCCATTAGATTTGATATCCTACCAATTATTGTCTGAGCGTTGCACTAAAATTACTAACGAATGTTATCGTTATTATTTGAATTCAGCAGAAAATAGAATATCCAAAAATCCAAAATATTTCTGGTCATTTGTAACGGAGAAACGCGGCGGTTGCAGTTCATACCCAGCCTCACTCACAGGCGGTGTATCTGAATGTTCCGAAGGGAAAGATATCTGTAATTTATTTGCGTCTCAATTTAAGTCTATTTATAATACCGATAACGTTGACCAAATAAACAAAGTTTGTTTGGATAATACGCATACACGCCATGAAAGTCATGTTTTCAGCGAGTCACTCACTTCATTATATATTAGTCCTAGTCTCATTGATAAAACTCTAAATTCTATAGATTGTTATAAAAGTGCGGGACCAGATGGTGTCCCTCCATATTTTATCTCTAAATGTGCTTATAACATAGTAAGTTCATTGCACCTCATATTCAACGCTTCTCTAAAATCGGGTGTTTTCCCTTCAGTCTGGAAGAATGCTAAAGTGGTTCCTATTCACAAATCGGGAGACATGCATCTCCTTAGCAATTACCGACCAATTTCTATTTTGTCTAGCTTGGGAATTTTTTTTGAATCCATAGTATGTAATTATATTCAAAAACATTTCGAGAAATACGTCTGTGATGAGCAAAATGGTTTTATACGAGGTCGGTCAATAAATACTAATATGGCGTCTTATATTCAGAATTTAATTGCATCAGTCGATAAAAAGAAGCAAATTGACGCAATATATACCAACTTTACCAAAGCGTTCGATAAAGTCGTTCATAGTGTTTTACTCAGAAAATTTAGTGCATATGGAATAGCAAGAGTTCTACTCGATTGGTTAGGTTCTTATTTATCAGGACGCTCATTTTTTGTTGTAGTTAACGGTTTCAGTTCTTATCTATGTAATATATCATCAGGTGTTCCACAGGACTCACATTTAAGTCCAATTTTGTTTGATATATTTATAAACGATCTCCCACTATGCTTTTGTCACTCCACTCCATCATTGTTTGCTGATGACTTGAAACTGTTTAGAATTATTGATACCTGGGAGGATGTATTAAACTTTCAGAAAACTTAGACGCATTGGCTACTTGATGTAAAATTAATGGCATGGACCTAAACGTATCCAAATGTTTCCATATCAAATTTACCCGTAAATTCAACTTTATTCCTTCAGTCTATTTTATTAACGGCACTCAAATTTTTGAAACAGGAACAGTTAAGGATCTGGGTATAACAATGGACACTAAACTAACTTTCGTACCGCACATAGATTTAATGGTAAAGAGAGCATCAAAAATGTATCATTCGGTATTAAAAGTTTTTCAAAAAAGCTTCAACTAACATTATTATGTATAGCAGTCTTGTAAGATCTATTCTTGAATATGGGAGTGTAGTTTGGCGTCCCCATTACGCAACACATATGCTTCGTATTGAGCGGGCACAGAAGAGGTTTTTCAGGCATCTTGTGTATTCTTCTGGCAAATTAAAGTAAGACAAATATTCTTACAAAGCATCATTAGGTTACTTTCGTATGTCAGTTTTGGATACTCGGAGAGATGTTATCGATCTTGTCTTCTTATAAAAGTTGGCTAATAATCATTTACACTGTCCGTGTCTCCTGTCCAAACTCTCTATTAGAATACCTTATAAGATGCCCCGAAAACCAATTCAATTGTTCATACCCCCGCAGCGGAAAACAAATTTGGAAGTAAACTCTCCAATTAGAAGGCTAACCATGCTTTATAACAAACGTAGTATATCCACGGATGTCGATATCTTTAATATGTATCTGTTAGCCTTTAGGAAGGCAATAACTTAAATTAATTAATTAATGTCCAATTATACTTAGATTATATACTTTTTGGTAATTACTATGTAGCAACATACATGCAGCATCAAAACCACACTTGCTTTATATAGCTTTACTGTAAGTTGGATAATGTTTACTGTTCTACCCATTTTATTCTCTTATTTTCTTTTTATAGTTTTAATTATGTTCTGGCCTGCGATGTTTACCTATAATTGATTAGTGCATTTATTGTTTAATTTAATTAGATCCCTTTAGTATAGTCTTATAAAATGTAACTACCGTAGGTGAATTAAATAAATAAATAAAATAAAATAAATAAAAATTACATTCCGATACAGGGCAGTTTCAAAGCGGATACAACCTGTGAGACATCGACCAGCCACTCGCTCATTACTTCACACGGAGATAAGTATTATAAATTTATTGTTGTTAAGGCACGGAGCTCCGTGTCACAATGCCAGTACGAAGGTAGAAGAAATTATGCAGTGCGTGCTGCGCAGTACCGGAGGCCGCGGGTAATGCCTGCCTTTTAGGAAAATTGACGCATTTTCTGTAATTATTTATAAATCACCGAATGACATGCTTGACCCCGTCGATTCCCGAACAAGATACCTGTGTGGCGGACGGTTGTGAACAACACATGGCATTCATTTTAAACTCATTTATCAACACGGCATCAGTTTTATACTACTACACTACTTTGATACTAATTCGGTTGTTAAAAAAAATCACAAAGTTTTGCTGTTATATAAAAGGACAAAATAAGGGATATGAGATTGATAGTACACAGTGACGTCTCTAAGTCCAACAGCGACAACATCCGCAATGCATCACTACTGAGCGCTGGTCTCCTCAGATCTGGAAGGGATTATTCAAATTCATACTTTTTAATTTTATGTAGTTATCAAAAAATACTCAAACGACAAATATTTAAATCTCTCGCCATTTCGGGAAAGTGGCTCATTACAGAGAAGAAGAACAGTTGAAAAAAATTTTTAGTCCATTTTTGAACATACTAACACTTATTTTAAGTTTACGTGGCACCCGGAGCGGTACCGGCTGCGGAAGCATCCTCCTCGTCCTCGTCCTCCTGAAGTGTCCTCATCACTATTAGTATACTTCTATCCCCCTTCTGTATAATTCGTGGTCTGTCGATTTTGGAACTCTATTACAAAAACGAACATTGAGCCCCGCACAGGCGACTAAATCATGACACTAAATGACGCTTACTCCTTGTTTGGCGATTATTTAAATCACGTCTTACTTGTATAAATTTACATTACCAAACGAAAATTAGATTGCAATACATGTATTATGAAGCTCCTGCTGGCAACGCATTTCAAAATTTTAAAGCAGCGCCCTAAGCCGTCGTTAAATTCTCCGAAAATCAAATACTGACAACTTCATCAAAATTATTAACAATTATCGAATCCGCAAGTTTCCCTATGATATTATGTATCTGCAAAAACAATCAATTTCTGGCTAACAAAACACACATCATTTCAAATCTTCTGCGGAGAATCCATGTAATCCTCCCCTAGCCCCTTGCGGGAGAGAAAGACGGAGGCTCCCCACGGCTACACCGGTGGCCGACTTTCTCGCAGCCTCTGCTCGTTACCTGTGTAATTGACCGAAATTGAGCACGTAAATGAAACATTAGAGCGGTGAGTTTGTGTGAAACTAGTAATCAAATTATAATTGTTGAGTGATTACATAACAACGAGGGGAGCCTCCATAGAGAATAATGTAAAAATCATTACCATATTGCATCAAAATATATTTATTTTGCCACTTAACAATGCTAATAAAATGTAAATTATGGAGCGCTTCTAGATACTTATCATCATTTTTGGGTCAAAAGTCAACAAACCAACGCTCGAGTCATGCGATAGAGTGGTGGCCGCCGGCGCAGCCCGCGGACATCTATCACACATTAATGTTGTTAAGCATGACACGTTCCCGCGGCTTGAGTGTTCGACACATGAAGAACCATGCGACATGCTGATCTGCTTCACGATTAACTTCATAAATAATTATTAATAGGTAAAATATATGGAGCATTATTCATTTATTGAAGTTTAAAATAACTTTATCAAAGTTAAGACGTATAACAGCTTTAAGAGCCGCAGGCGTGATGTAAGTGGAAACAAACGGTCTCGACGCCGACAACTCGCCGATTGCCAAAATGTTGTCAATACGAGTATAGGTAAGTTTACAACAAAACCAACAGGCGCATCCGTCGTCGGCTCGTGACCGGTCAAATATTTTGAAAAACACCACCTCGTCTGTTCCCAGACTGTGTGACGGTGTGACGACACTGCGATGCGGTTACGACAGAAGTATAGAATTCACAAAGTATCGATGACACACGAACGTGTTCACGGCCATTCAATTTCGGTTATAAAGTTGCTAAATACCATAAATGTTTACTGTTTATGGCACGAAAATGTGCAATTTAGTGTTACCATACGTGACACTCGCTTATTTGTATCGCATAATGCGACAAGATCTCACAAGCATCTATTGCAAAATAGAATTTTCGGCGTTTATGACTCAATCGTGTCAAAACATAATATAATTAATGATGTAGGTATTTATGTAATTCTTTTGAAATCAGCGTCCTACCTAATAATGAATCCGCGCCACAAACTAAGCTTTATAGCCTGCGCCGTAATACTAATGTCAGGGCTTTTACGGAAATACATAAATTAAATTGTCATTCAGAACTCTAACTTTAAGTTTTAAGTCCATGCAGAAAACACATGCGCAGATTCTAACGTTACGCACCAACGTGTGGTGGCAAGGCCTATTATATATTCTCTGATATTTCTCATCCTAATTACTTGATTCGGTTGAGGTGTTATTACAACTGGTAAGTTTTAGAAGACACTCAAGAAGATCGTCCTAAATACGCGCAGCTAAAATAATGCAATAATTAGAACATGGGATCGAAGTGGTCAAAGTTATACTAACAGTGTGGAGATCGCGGTTACCATCCGTGGCCGATGTCATGGGCATCCCGTAGAAAATTAAACTTATGTATCGCAACGGAACATACATTATACGAGTATGCATAATTATGAAGTAAAAACAATTCCTTGGAAAAAATAACGGTCAGTTATATTGAATTATCTTTACTTTTCGATTCACTCATTCACTGAGTGATGTAATAATGTGTAATATGAGTAACAAGAAAGTTTAAGTGCGTCTTAATTATAATTTCTTTGTTGCCGTTGTTGTTGACGTCACCGCCAGCGCTCCACACGTGCGCCGACGTGGACCGTTGTTCCCATCCGCACGCGGGTCACTGTGTCGTCACTTAAACATGCAAATAAATTCGTATGTACATATTAAATACGAATTGTTACCACATTAATATCCGCGCACGTTTCCTCGGTGAACAGATTATAATCATGGAATCACTTGCGTTAATGTTTAGAAATCGTATAATCTGTGGCATTACGACACATGAACCAAATTATAAAGCGGGTCAGTGTTAACACAACCGAACCATATATTAAGTTACTCTAGACGAGAATTCATTATAGATAGTATAGGTATACTCTCGTCGTGTAGATATCGAGCCGCTGGAGATCCGCTGCGACCGCTGTGCAGGCCCACCGCCGGCGCCGCGCAGTTCACTTTACGATAAATATCAACAATTTCTTACGATCAACGCATTAGTTTACGCAAACAGATTGCCAAACATGATTCACATTTTACATAACGGACGCGGGCGGCGACCCAAAGTTGATTATGCGTCTAGATACAGAGCGACGGATGGTCGGAGCGGAGAGCCGGAGCCGGGTACAGCTCGCAGCAATAATTGCTCTCGCTAAAATATTTTCCCAGGCGCGTGGAGATCAGATTTTGTTTTAAGTTAATAAAATACTTTTTCTATTGTTTTAATATTACATCAACCGTAGGGCGTATTTGGTTGTCTTATCGAAGATGATACAAACTGGACTCGCAGAAAAAACATACCCAAATAAATCTTCTTGTACTTCACTTTAGATAAAATCTCGTGGACGGGTCGAGGAAGACGCTAACTGTAATTGATATGTAAAGTCTCGATATGTTATTAACATTGAATAATCTATATTTTTGTAAATGACACGGAAACAAGGAGTACGTTCGTTATTAAAATACTGTGCGTTCACGTAATTTATGTCTGTTATCGGCCTGATTCGGAATGAATTGACCGACGATATGTCAGGAGCGAGACACGACGCGGGTCACGTGACATCACGCAGGACGAGCTCGCGGGACCCCGGTACATTTTGATTAAAATCTTTTATGCAACAAACGGCAACCGTCGAGCTGGTGCTTCCTACTCGCTAGCGCCGGCAAGTTCGATATGTTCCGCCAAGATGTTTTCTAAATGTGTTTAGCCCGTGCTTCATGTAACGTAAGCGTCTCGGAGTGAACTGCCGCCGGACTTTAAGTGTGCATACACACCTCCCTGTAGTTAAGGGTTGATCTGCTAACAATTATCAACACCTAACGTCGTGTGAACACTCAGCAACTTACGTCCACCCGCTGCTCGGCTCGCGGCTCGCGGCTCGCGGTGCGCGGTGTCGCAGTGCGCGCTCGTTTATCCGTCGATCGTCACTGAAAGTCTTATTGTTAATGGTATCATGAAACGTAGGAAAAAAAAGTTGCTCACTCAGTTTATCAGGCATTTTATAAATTTCGTTTATTTTTCTCGCCCTTGATTACTTTAGTCAAAGAATAGCACCATTATGACGTGGGATAATTTGAGGAAGGACGTCGGAGTTATCGTACGTTTACACACGACCCGTTCGGCTTTGAAAATGATGATGAGATGATTTACCCATTCAAGTAAATGCTAAAGAATTTGAAATTATTATTATTAATCAGTTGTAATAATAGGAAAGAGATTAAATATTAAAATTTGATAATTTACAATATAAATGCATAAAAAAAAATATATTTAAAGAGCACATGCAAGTTTTTTATTTCAAATTATTGACTCAAATTAAGATTTCGTACTCACTAAGAAGCCCGCGCTTGACCGCACGCCACGTCGTAATTCGATTACGCATAGATTCTCCGCTTCGACGCACTGCGCGAGACTCCTCTGATCTAGTCGTCGCAATCGTGTATGTCGTTCCGCAATATCATTCCTCACTTACCATTTGTAATGCACGCAATTTGGTATTTATATAGAGTAACGACGATTTCATATTAAATGATTGTGTGTAGCTCAAATTATAAATGTATGATAATGAACATCAAATATATTTCAATGAGCCGTATTACACATTACAGTAAAGTATTTTTTGTTTGGACTTGTTCTAAGAGTTCGTAATTCAATACAAGTATCGATGCCTAATGAAAGACTTCAACGCGTTGAGCAGCGGCCGTATCGTCGAGTACGGCTATAGGATATCGTTTACACCACGAGGCCTCCCCGAAGTCTTCCACGCTGTTGCGGTGCTGGAGATAATCCAATTAAAAGTCCATAAAAAGTCAAAAGTAGTTCTGGTACTCCTCAAATGCAGCACTCGCTACTGGAATTATTATTATAGATGATGTTACCTGAAAATATGTAATTATGTTGAGTGTTATATTAACACGCCAACTACAAAAAAAAAATTAGGAAGTGAAAAATATTTAAATAACAAATTAGTGTACGTATATAAGATATAATTGGGCTTTTTGTGTAATCGGTTAGAAATACAGTTAAGCGCATAGGCACAGCAGGTGAATACAACTGCAGTGAGAATTAATTTGGACTCGTATTCGAATGATGAATGAGGAACGTAGATTATATTATTAGATTTTAAAATATTTAATTCCTAAATCATTTTTGTTCACAATTTTATTTTGAAGCGAAGGTCGCACAAGCTATCTCATTTTAAACGTAACATTAAACAAATTTATTGAATTCTGAAAATTAAAAGAAAACGTTATCTGTAAGGACAATTTAGACGGTAAATTTGATATCTTAATTAACAATCATACAGTAAATTCGATGTCCTTTACATTAACAAACACTGCTTCCTGGTCGGACTCCCGGCCGCGGCGGGTCACATCGACCATGAATCATAATCGAACTGTCTAATATCTGGCGTTATTATCATGCTACAGTCATTATATTTATTTTATAAAATAAATGACGCTTTTGAAGTGAAATAAAATGTATTCTAGCGACATCTATGTTGTTACGGTTGAACTACTTATCCGTACCTGTAGTTTGGACTATGGATTTTACTGATATTATCAGCTCATCGCAATGAAATTTTTCCATGGTTATCTGTTTTTGATATGGAAAATATATATTTAACTCAGTATGATGGTAGGGTGGTATTTTTGAAACTTTTAAACGTCTGACAAACGACGACGACGAACGGCTCGATGGTGTGGTCACCACCGCTCATCGACATCAGTAGCATTAATCGCATGTTCCGATGCGCTGTCGGCCAAAAAGTAGACCAGGGTTACTAAAGCGCTGATTGAAGACATACGAGGACGTGTGAAATGGCCGTAAACCTTGAATAAAACTTATCGCTGACTGAGCGTTAGTAGCAAATAAGAATAAAATAATTCCATTCGTGAATCGCAAACCACAAAACAAGCTTACGGTAATAACATAAAGTTGTAGTGTGAGTAGACAAATAAAAGTATTACCGAGGCACGCACACGAGCGCACCGCGATCACTTGTATATCAAAGATATCATAATGAGTAATAGTAAAAGTAGGTCGATGGAGAGAGAAGTTGCTCTTTTCCTCCTTTAAACTTTACCGGTCGGGGAACCTGTCATACTGTAACGATCCGAGCCCGACCCGAAGCTCGCTGACGCCTGAGGTCCGGCGTTGCCTCACCGACCGCCGACACACTCGATCGGGTTACCGGCTCCGCTCGCACCACAATACGACACCGGCCACACGTGTGGCGTGGCCGTAGCGTCATCGCGTCACAACGCATGCTGTCATCGTTACATATTTTCTTAAAGTTTTCATAACTAATAGCGAAGTATTATATTGAGAACATCCTATCGTTTACAGCAAGAAGCACTTTCTAGCTGACTAATGGCAATACCCGAGGAGTAAATGTTAGGTCGTCACATAACGTACAGGAATAAGATCAGGACCAAGCACTCGTACAGTTATCCATACAAGGTCTTATGGTCATTTTTGGCTTCCAGCACCATTTCAGGAAGATGTGTCGTCAAAATAAATTGAATAGGTGTAGATATTGTTCTCGTAACCCATCATTACGTTTCGCAACAAATAACATTTGTCCCTGGTTGGCCGACGTTGCCTTAGTAGGTTCACATAAAACAGTCAAATCATTTTTGGTAAATATTACAAATGCTTAAAGATATTTAGGTGTCGATTGTGCAAGTTCACCGCTAGACGCAACATTGTTGTCCAAGAATGGAAATTCCTGTGTGTCAGGCGGCCAGGCGGCCAGGCGACCCGGCGCGGCTTTCCGATCGGTTGCGCGAGCGCCGCCGCCATGACACAAGCTATGGTTTGATGTGATCCGACAGTCACCGCGGTCGAATACTAAATAGACTGAGCTGCAAAGTTCAACTTAAGGGTAATTTAAGGCTAAACGTGATTTGAAATTAGAAAAAGCTAATCATTGAGCTAAAATTTTAACAGCTTGTCCTACGCGATAAAGGTGCATTATGTTTGCCATCTCCTGACGCACCGGAGATCTAAATAATTACGTCGACTCATAACGATACGTCGTCAACTTTTGGTCATCGTAAAGCTTTACCCAGAAATTATTCATTTCTTGAAATCAATATCAAAATCAAATCCGTACACATGAACCACACCGTTGCCGTGAGTTTCCATGCAGGCAGGACACCGCCCTTTACTAACGCGGGGTAACTTACGTCGCGTGCTCCATGGTGCAGTTCCTACCATACTAGAGATGAGTGAAATAAAGGTGGAGACAGACTACCTCGGAAGCCAGGAACGGTGGAGTCCGCGTTGTGCAACTGGGCGCTGAGAGAGTGTGGTCATGACGGACGGCTAATTGTACGCGGATGTGCTGGTGACGTGACGCCGAGCGCCGAGCGACTCGACATTTTTAGGACGTGGCCCACTCGCGGCTAAGCTTCCTTATGTATATTATTCTATATTATCGTTTGCAATTACCCGTGGAGCTTATACAACGGTACACGTTTAAATATTCATGTATGTAATTACTTATCATGATGTAACTCTGGTACGTTTGGTTTGTGAGACTTTTCACTATTTTTATTTTGAAACAGATGCAAAAACTATTGACAAGGCAAAAAACGAAAAAGCTCCTCAGCACATCTTTTATATTAATATATATATTATTATGATGATGTTTAAAAATAGCTGAGATAATAAAAAGTAGAGAGACCACCGACAGTGGTCCGTGGAACCGTGGTCCGTCGTTCAGTTAGATGTACTACGAGAAAGAAGAATTATTTACAATATACATATATTACTTCATTAAGTTTAAGTAATAGCACAAAAATATTAATTGGTCCAATTTATTAGATATTGTCTGTGGAATGAAGACAGTTACTTTTTGTATGAAGATGAATTTTCTGTAAGTATAAAAAATAACACATTTTAATATACTAACTTTAATTTTGAATTTCACGTAAACCTCTGTTACGGTTCTCTAAAATTTAGCCTTAATTATAAGTGCAATACTTCTTAACTTGCCGGTGAAAGTCTTGCTAAAAATGGTTTAGACATGGATCAGAAAAAAAAAACAAAAACCTGTGTTTGGTCTTTGGCCTTTCAAAATCACAGACGGACACTAAAATTATTTGTTAGCCACACACCAAATCTGAATGTTACGTCAAATAGATTCATGACTTCCGCAGTTGAACTGATGCTAACGTAATAAGGTATCCGAATGTTCTAGAAGTCGATAGTTGTTTTGTAACTGAAATGTTATTCATTCATTTGGAGTGATATATAGTGTATCTATTATAGATGACGACTTGCAGTGTATGACTTATATCTTCAGTAACACTTCATATGGAAAGACATAATAATAAATCTTTTTCTTCTTCTTCTTCTACATATATAAAAATGAATGTTTGTCTGTCCTTTATAGAATCGTAAACTATGCTTTTGATCATGTGATGATCTTCAGGAAAGTTGTTTTGTATGTGCCTGCGAAGGTTTCTAAGTTGGTACGATCGATTTTCGACAGGTGGCGCCACTGTCATTCTAATTGGTGTTCGCGTAGCAACGCGCGCAGGGTTCAACTAGTGATATATAAATATACATAATAATTACAGTTGGTTATAAATAAACTGTAATAAAATGTATTGCGCTGTATGGTGAACAAGTTCAGTCATAAACACATTAGTCACATACAGCGTAATACTCAGAACTCGATAAGCGCAGGCATATTTACCTCATCACATGTGACAGGCGTCTGTGTGCGTGCGTGTGTGTGTGTGTGTGTGTGGTGTGATCTGGATGACCTAGACACACTAAATGTTGCAGGAAGGGACCTCGTTGCGGAGGAAATCGTTAAGGGAGTACAGAAATGACTAAGATGCCATGTCACCTATTATCGCCTTTGTTCGTTAACTTAACGTTCCTTAAGTTATCTTGTTTGTTGCTCAACTGTTATACTTTTGGCGCATTAGGGAAAAAGTATGAGAGTATTTTTACGATGCGCGCGCGCACATTGTTACGAAAACATGAAGTTAGCTAGCCAATGTCTTGTCACGTCATTTTGACAGCTATCTGTTTTTTTTTAATCATGTATTTTTTTTTTGATATCTAAATATTTTTTTAACTTCACTATGCATTATTATAAATAATAAATCTTTCTTTCAATGTATTAAATACCTTTTTTATATTATCAGTGTTGTTGTCTCCTCAAACATAAATAATGCGAAAGATAAGATAAGATGTTCATTTTGTTATGCCAACGAAGTATAACTTTATACATGCGTAATTAAGTACACTCAGTTTTTTTATGACGTTTCTCCCTAGTCATCCGAAGACTAGAATTTTTCCAATGAAGTTTTAAATAGGAGACAAATATAAATAAATGATAAAAAGGTTCTTAATCAAAATCATTTGTACATGAAAATGTTTATCGTGCAAAAGAAGTCCTCTTCGTAAGTCTTTGATAAGTTAGTACTTACTGGATAACTAACACTGTAATGTGACGTATCGATGGTTGCTAGGCAACTGACTTGCGAATTGTGAATGATATAATATTGTAAACGTCTTAACCTATAGCACCAATTACCATTTGCAATTGTACACATTTTTTTGACGTATAGATAAAATTAAATCGACAAAGACGCAGACACGACCTTAGGAAATGGGGAATCACGGGAGTCGTAATCCCCCTCAAAATCTATGACGTCAAAACGACAAACCTAAAATACTGGCATTACTGTTAAATTTTACAAATATTTTTTTACTTTTCTAATAGCGTTCTAGTATACCGATAGCAAGAATTTCGCTATTAAAAATCTTACGTTTCTTAACGTGAGTTTCCAACATGAATTAGTAAATATATTTAAAAAATAATACCATGACCCGCCCAAAAGCGGTGCGTTCGCCCTTGAAACAGCGCCATCTGTGAACCGAGAATGAAACAAAATCTCAACTACTAAAAACTCCAAATTCAAAACCCAACCACAATCAAACGATCAATAAATATATTTACCAATCATTTATACAAAGGTTACGCTCCTGACATAAGACAGACAGCAAAAAAAGCCGCACATCAAGTTTCCGAGCCCGCGCTGTGCCGACCTTACCATTCGTAGTATTCGTACCTATAAACGGTAATCATATGAACGACATGACCAATTTAATTTTGCAGTGTAAACATCGTAGCCATGCAATCGATGACTCTATTCCTACGCAATAAGGTTGAGTTTCGTAAAGATGGTATATAGGTAGGCAAAATGAATCAATTCATATGTAGTGCTGCCATTTGTTCCCCAATGCCGACAACGGAAGGAAGTAAGGTCAAACAAGTCACATGTTACTGTATGGGAAAGTAATTAAAAATAAACACACGATATAATGAAACATGATCATTGCGAAATATGTTTTTTTTTCTTAATTTTACGGAATGGAGAAGGTATAATTGGACGTAGTTATGCAAAATAGATCCAACTATAAAAACTTACTTTAAAATCCATTAAAATATCGAGAAATTTTAAATTTAATTTATTTAGGAAAAGGTTGATGTGGTGATGTGGTATAACTAAAAAAAGCGGTTTTAATGGGTTGGACCAATTTTGCATAAATACGTTCTTATTATCTATTAAAAGTGTGATGCTACATGTTGGTTTGTTTATGCACTGCCTGTGCATTGTGCAATCTCAAGCAAGAAAATTTTGATGTGTTCTTACTACTTCTCTATTCTTCTTTTTTCTTCTCTTTTTAAAGATAACTATATAAATTTAAAAAATATATTTTCTAGTAATAATAAAATAATTAATAACTTTAACATAGGCAGTGACTGAAGTGTAAAAGTTGATTTAAAGCATTCAATTCCATCACCACTGCAAAAATCAATGCCATGTGTCGCAGCCCATACACAAAAGATGTTATTTTGCATAAATTGAGGCGCTAGTTTTAAGTGAGACCCTTATGGTAATAAGAATATATCGAAGTTTCCACCAATGAACTAGCTAACGCTTTCCTTTTAATCGTTTCTTAATGAAGATTATCGAAGAACCAGTACTAATGCAGGTTTATTACCTTTCGATCAGCAACGAATTGTTGATACGTTGATAAATAATGACCGCGCGTTACGATAACTACACACCATGATGGACCACGTACACGTACGTTTGTTTATCGATTATTTAGTTATAAATATATTTACTAACGCACCTCTAATTTTCAAAAACTTATGTGCGTATTATAAGTTAATTATCACTTGCTTCGGTGTAGGAAAACATCGTGGGGAAACCTGCATGCCCGAGAGTTCTCTATAATGTTCTCGAGGGTGTGTGAAGTCCACCAATCCGTACTTGGCCAGCGTGGTGGACTATCGCCTGTACCCCTCACATCGTGAGAGGAGACACGAGCCCAGCAGTGGGACAGTTATGGGTTGTGATTATATGAGCTAAAACTGTCTTTGTGTTTGTTAAGTGCTGCGTCATAAAGTATCAGAGTATTTTAATATCTATTTAAATTTTATTACTCACAAACGTTACTATATTAGCCCTTAGTTAGAAACGTGTAATGTATCATTTTACGACAGACTTTACACGGTAATTGCACCAATAATGGACAGTTGAGAAAACATTGAAATAAAATATTTCGTACGTGAATTACGTTGGCATAGAAGACTACTATATTTGAATAGCCGCTGATGTTATTAGTTTTAAGAACTAGAAGTTTAAGGTTTCAGTATAGCATGTAGTTATACATGTAAGGATAAGAAAATAAATCAGTTTAAGTCCAGGCTCGGGCGTGACCAGTCGTTTTATTGCCTTTAAAAACCCTTCCGCTACTTCAACCTACTCGTGAATTTTTTTTTATTGTCACATGTTTCATTTATTATTATAAAAAATATTATATACATAATGATTCTACCACTATTTTTTTTTAATTAACTATATATGTATAAATTAAAAAAAGAGCAATAGGCCTTTGGCTATTGACAGACATTAATTATATGATTCTAACCACCATTAAATATATGATTACAAAAGTTATGTAAATAAAAGCAATATTATTATTATCTATTTACACGTCTACTAGTAGAGTAGAATGGAGTGGAGTGGAGTGAGTGGAGTGGATGTTTATCTCGCCGCCATTACAAAACAGTCACTGAATATAATGAAATATTTCAAAAATTATTCTAATTACTTTTTAAAAATTTTTTGTACGATCAATATGATTAATTCATAAATTTATTAGAGTGTTAGTTAACCAACTAAAATGCATGTTAAATAAGTGTCTACGCTGTCCATTACTGAGGCATTCACCTTATCTATTAATAAAACTATTGACCTGTTATTAACTTCTGAGAACCGTTTATACGAGGCGAGTGGCACCTCTACCGCGGTCTCTCGCCAATCAAATATCATTAATCAAATGTTACACATAAGGTTTGATTGATTCATTGAATTGATGTGTTTAAGCAAGTTCAACTACGGATGAAGTTCTACTAAATTTACTGCAGCAATGCAACTAAATACTTTAATGAACTGATATCCCACCGCTGGGTTTGTTTTTCCTTTCTTTAATGATCTATGTCCGAGTGTTTGTTGCCATAGTCTTTAGGGATATAAGATAAATACACGCAGGTGGCAGGGACTATAAAAATTTGATATTATCAACACCCATGACCTGGAATCGAACCTTGGACTTGTTGCTTCGCAGGCAGGATACTACCTACTAAGCTACGGGGTCGTCAAGGGTTTCAATCGATGTGTGCCATAGGATACTTTCCACGGCGAAAAATCATCTCATTTCTGTGGGAAGATTCATTACGATGTACATTTCAGCCAAATTGAAGAAAATGATTAACAACAAAGTGTTGCTTGGCAACCAATGACAGAAAAAAATTAAAAACATTTTATTGCTGTTTCTTTCTTAAACACGTAGGAAACCTCAGGCAACATCTAATCTATACTAATATTGTAAATACGAAAGTGTTTTTGTTTGTTTGTCCTTCTTTCACGGCGCAACGGTGCGTCGCTATGGTTGGTTTTTGGTTTGGAGGTAGTTGAGAAACGA
>DWPA01002237.1:0-16189 GCA_018251375.1 Calpodes ethlius
CCCGCAGTAGGATTCCCTGTGTCGCGGGTGGCATGGACAACATAAATAACACGTCACTAACACCCATGACCCGAGAAAAAATATTAATCTGTCACATAAAGTTCTGCCCCGGCCTGGAATCGAACCCAGGATCCCTCGCTTCACAGGCACGGTCACTACCAACTAGGCGACAGGGCCGTCAAAATGAGATTTTAAAGTTTCTGAGTTGGAACTTGTTTTATTGTAATAGGAAACAATATAAGTGAATTCCTTAACAAACTAAAAACATGACTTTATAGTGTTAATGCACTATAGCGAGAAAACTTGTGACTGTGCTATTAGCCATTAAGATTATCTCTCGTCTGGAGTCAACCCTGATTGTAATATCAGGTCATGCATAAGATAAAAATGCATTAGCAGAAATAAAACAAAAAGTGTAATATTTCAACGACATAGCATATATGTAGTTCTGGTAGAAGGAAATTGTTCAAATTTAGTTTACACACAAAAAGGGTTAGGTAAATATAACCGTTTAATTATGGCAGTAAAGTAATAATATAATTAAGTACCTATTTGAAAATATGCATTGAAATTGTAATAAATAAAAAACATATTCAAAATATTAAATAAACATATTTTAAAGGCCATTGTAATTACTATTATTTACAAAAGTAACTAAGCAAAGTGAGAGACTTAGAGACTTACTCATACCTAGTTACCAAACCTAACAAAACCTTCGTTTTTCTCTTTTGACTTCTACAGTAAAGACGAACAGTAGTATCAAGGCTACGTGCCTAATTGTAGAGAACTGAACCTTTATATGTTCCGACAGCATTTATTGCGAAGCCAGACATTAAACAAGACATGAAATCTTCTTACTACTGTCATAAAGGGGGTTTTATGTTCTAGCTATTTTTTAAATTCAGTTATTATTATTAACTTAGTTATTTGTTTGTTTACCGATATTCATTACTAAAATTTTGTTAATGATGGCATCATGAATAAATGTTTTTTTTTTATCAATTACCATTTAAGAAGTAGGTAACACTATTTGGCATCGACGAATCGTATTATCCTTTTGAAATGCGTCGAAATTTTTTTATGTTGTATAAAAATCAATAAATACAACAAAAAACATATACTAGCTGGTAGCTATTCAGGTAGGTTTACCGGAAAATTATTATGACTGTAAATAATAATTACCGAATTAATAGTAATATTGATAATTTTAATATTGATATAGATTTGTCGAAAATAAAAGCCAATTTTAGTTTACCATAGACGGAATTTAGACAAAATATAGAAACAACTAATGCTTATTCTATATAAATATGTATATGTAAATCATACTAAGACTTTATGAAGATAATAAGTAAATAGAATATTACCTATTATCAGCCTTCAAACAGACCATAACTTTAATCCACAGCTCTAAATGTATAAACGTTACTATGGATACCAAGTTTTAAATATAATTATTAAGAACCAAATTTAGAATACTTTAGTACTCTTTAAACTGGTATAAGAGATTTCCGAGGCAAATTATACCTGAGATAAAAAATATAATTAATTTGTCTTCGTTTATACGAATAATTCCTATTACATTGCTAGTGTTCATTATTTGTGGAAACGCATAAATGACGCAGCCTGTCACTCTTCTATTACTGCCCTAAACGATAGCTATTATTATATTATTAGTAAAAAAACATAAGTTATAACATTTTTAAATGTCAGTTATAAATAGAAATGAGCGACCTAAGCGAAAATACCGAAATAAGCAATCACCAATTTAATCAGGAATCTAAAACTTAGTTAACATTTATAATCTCAAGAAACCTAAAGAGTAATTTTATCCGTGTTTCTCATGAATAAACATTTTATGATACAGACATTTATTAAATCAGTTACTAATTCATATTTTTGAAGAAAATACTTCTCCTTAAATGTTTTTTTTATTACCAACACATACATTACCTATACTTTACTTTACTCTGCTTTACTATAAATCTATTTGTCGGTAACACACACTTCAGTTCGAGTGGACTCGAACTTGAGTTAGAACATGAGTTTTGTCCGAGTAAAACCACTAATTATGTTACTGTCACAAAACCGACTCGAACAAAACCAAAACAATACGCTTCGGTGCAGCCATGTCCTCCACCAAACAATTTCACGGACAAACAAGGCCAGTTGGTTTTTCCCAAAAATGATTTTCAATTGCAGTTTAGACAATTTTTCATCAAATACGGCCCTGCGTTCCCAAGTTACCTCTATTATACCGGAAATTAATACAGCTTATGGTACAAGTGTAACCTTCTAATATAATTAGAATACTTTATGTAATTTTAAGTATACAGTAAGGAGAATCTAGCCTTATTATCAGAGTTTCCTACATGTGTATTTCGTAAGATAGGATATTTGCAAAATTCATGGCATTGCGACGAGCCGGATACTTTGATTCTAAACCAGATTTTTGCTATTGTCCTAGTTATTTTTAGACTTATTGTAAAAATCTAAGTTTGTTATGATTAAGTAATGAATTTTCCTATTTTTATGTTTATTCTACGACATTCACAAAATGACAAAGCTGTAACTGATAAATATAAATAGAAGAGTAAACGGGCATAAACAACCTCTGGCCCGGGAGCGAAATCAGGCTTTTTTTGCCCGAGGGGGGCAAACCAAACTTTTATAGTCTAAGGGAGGCAAACCAGTTTTTTTTTCTCGCCTAGAGGGTAATTACCTTACAGATAGGAACTTTATTGGTCAATTGTCAGTACAAACTAGAAGGCTTACAAATCCAGGTTGGGGGACCTCCCTACCCCTTCTCCCCCCCTACGCCCATGAATACATGAAAGACGTCTCAGAATTTTAATACACCTATAAAAAATAAGTATTTATTTGAAGCATTATATAGGGACTTTGTATTCCGCCCTCAAATAACATGAAAATTATTATATAGATACCCATATAACACCACACAATTGTAAGTGTAGGTATGTCTAACAATTTAAAACATCTCAACAAAAGGGATATTAAAAATCGTAGAGAAAACCCGATACGCCGTTATCGACTTGTATCAGCGTACAAATACTTGTCAGGATAATTAACTGAATGTTATATTTTGTGTTCTCTTAACAGAGGTTCGAAATTACAAAAAAAGTACAATAACGGCTATTTAAAAACCGTACAAATTTCTGAGAAAAAATATTTCCAAACAATATAAGTATACTACCGTTGCGAATAGCCTTTAGTAGTGACATGATAAATTAAACATGGGATCTTTATGTCCCTTTACGTAAAGGACACAGTACCTAAGCATCAATTATATGACCCGAAAACTGGCATTTCCCTCCAACGTAGGAACCACAAAGTAACATAACCGGACGTGATAATGGAGTCGTATGACAAATTGCTTTCCGTATTCTGTCCCATCTCTATTCTGCTCTTAGTAACTGGCATATTGGTCATACTATATTCAGCAGATTAAATTGCTTTTGTCTACCTTCTGCAACTTTGTGTTACAATGAGTATGTAACTTAGAAGGTTACTACTTGTGGGGCACCTCGGTGAAAACATGACCATGACATCTAGTAAAGGTTAGCTCTTCAATGTCTTTTGTTCCCAACAGTACTCATACGTAGCGGTAGTTATTTTCTTTAGCTAGCTGATACCCACCAGTTTCAATATGTACATTCCACGTTCATTTCAAAACCAATTGTAAATTTACCTTACACATTTCGATTTCAATGACAAAGGATCAGTTAAATAACGACTACAGCGCTTTTATGCGGTAGGGATGTCTTTGATATTATGAATTTCCGGGTTCGACGTTCACGTTTCGGAATCATATAGAAAAATGGAGAACACAATCATACGGATGAGTCTTAATTTGGTACTTTTCTTTATTTTCCGTTTCCGTCATATTTTCTTTGATTTGTCCATAGTACTTTTTGTCAAAGCCATACGTTTCTACAATAATTTCATTTTATTACTATTATTATTCCATATCAACACACTTCATACATAAAATGATGACGATTTCGCAGTTTGCATCTACAGTTAGAAAGATACTTATTGCTGTGATCAACATTCATTATCTTAGTTTTTTTCCTATTAATTTATCCCAAGCTTGACAAGTTCCATCCTTCTAAAAAGTCTTCCACAAGTTCGAACTCGTAACTACCTATAATAATGCCATCGTTCCAGTTTTCCAAAGGGTTGCGCATGACAAGTTCTATACGAATGTTAAATAGAAGCGGTGATATTATACTGCCCTGACAAACTCCCAGACTGGGATGTAAATTGCTGAATAATATTTCATCAATGCGCATGAGACTGCATCATTTTCATAAAATCATTGATGCAGGTGTATCAGATATAGTGTTCCCATTCCTATTATTAAGGTATACTGTCATTCTGTCAAAAAAATGTCATGTATTTGTATCACTCAGTATCCTATATCGGTTACTTATATCTAGTTACTTTGCCAATGTCAGTGTATATCTTGTGATAAGACACGCATAAAATTGGGCAGGAAAATAAATTTTGGTTAAGTACCGATTGTAATTCAGGTTTGTGTTATCATTTTTGAATTTTATATTCAAATTCAAGTGATAAAAACTTCCTGGTAACGTTTACCGAAAGATGTATTGCCTTTGATATCTGTTAAAATACGAGAGTAATTGTTTTTTTTACTCTCTTTGAGGTTGATACGCTTCAGGACAAACATAAATGTATTAAAATGAATCCAAGTAAGTGTAAAAATGACATTTACTGCACAATCTATTTCGAGCGTGCTAACTTTGTAACTTCTCCTTTGAAAAAAAATCCTATCGTAACAAATTTCAAACTCAAGAATAACGCTAAGCCGTACTATGATTTGCTTGGTCATACTTTTAGAGTTACATAAAGACTGGGCGGTATTTTGTTATGAAAAATATCGTTAAGATTAAAAAAGTTACGGGTGCGATTTACATAAAAAGGTGTATAATTAATATAGTTGTACGCTAATTATATTATAGTTTGAGAGATGTAAATAAATATCATTATCTAGATATCTTCATACATATGCAACTGCTCCACGCTCATATTATTTTGAAAATCACCGCAATCTTTAAACGTTTCAAGCTTTCACCTGTGACTATGTCAAACTCAACACACATATAAAGATCTTTTAGATCTATTTAGATTCAATGTCATATTATTTTCGCTTCGACAAAAACAATTCATCGATCCATCAGTCTGATCCATTTTCCGGAATAACATATTTTTTTACACAGGCCCATAATATACGTTATAATATGTAAATTTATTAGTTACCACGTGATTGAATAACTGCCTCATTCAATATTATGCCTAATTTCAGTTTAATTAATAAACATTACCGATACACCGTAGAAGCACAGATATAGGCTTGTTATATTGGTAGTTATAGTAGGTTATAATAGGCTTGTTATATTGCTAATATCTGTATTAATTAACAAACTCTTAAGTTATAAAGCCCACTAATATGTTACGACACTAGTGGACGTAACTCCCACATCGTTTAAACGTTACTAATTACTTTTTAGTTTATATAATAAACTGAGTATAATCAAGCATTTTGTAACTGGAATATGCGAAAGAAAAAGGCAGATCAAACAATGTGCCTTTGTTTACACGGTTCTTTCAAATATTTTTTCAACGAGAAGAAAAACTAGTATTTTATCGTTTAATTGCGATACAAAAGTAAACTCAAGATAATACTCGCTTTATTGTTTGCTCTGCTTTCTAAATATTGTACTTACCATATATATTTTACTTTGATCTAAGTATGTATCTACATAAGATTTGTTTAGTATTATCCATTTTCGTCGTGCTCTTACCTATATTGTTTACCATTTTGTACCACTTGTAATAATAATAATATGGAATGAATGAAGGAGAGTAATAGGCAAACAGAATTTTAGTACAATAGGATGTGAAGACAAATTTAAACGAGAGTAGGCGATGTACGTATGCACTTGAGTGTAATGATCGGAGAAAATCAAATCTGGCGACTTTTACCATGTTACAAAGAAAATGAAAAGACTTATGTCAAAGTCATGTTACTTACACTATTAATAACTCGCGGACGGCTGAACTGATTTGGCTGAAAATTTATGGGTAGGTAGCTTAGGATCAGGAGACGGACATAGGATACTTTTTATCTCATTGGACCGCGATCCTTTGTGACGTGACATAAAACATCGAAGGCGCTATAAAACGCGATATAACAAAAACGCATCTTACATGAAATAACAAAACGCAAATGACAGCTAAACGTAATTTTGTCTAGTTAAGTATGGTTAAGTATAAAACATCAATAATCATCAGTAATTTGTATTCTCTTTAAATCATCATTAACTATGCCGCGATCAAGACAATCGAATCTTTTCCGACACAGCCGTAACGCAAGAAGGATACGAAACATACCGAATGAAAGGACTGAAGAATAACGATAAATTGCTCTTGAAAGGTGCCGTGTTAGTGTGGCTCGACTGCATTCTTCTCAATCACAAGAGCAAAGGCAGACAATCCGTGAAATAGCTCAGTTGGTAATACGAAGTCGTCGAGCGAACAACAGAAATCAACAAGTAGTTAATTTTCGACGCATAAAAAGAGATTTATCAAGTTCTGATTTAAATCATCTAATTTCTGATTGCATCCTAGCGTTTGCATTGGGCCAATGGACGTTATTTGCCAGTATCGTGACGCATTGAAGTTTTCCGGAGAAACGCCTGGATTGTGTTGCCCTAGTGGGAAAGTGAAATGAACCTGAGCTATTGCATTCATTTCTTTGTGGCAAAACAGCCGAATAACGTTATTTTCTTGAGGAATCCCGATCCTGAGATGAATGAGAAGATACATCGGGCTTTACTTTTGAATTGAATACATGTGCGGTAATTTATTTGTCAGGTTAGTAATACCAGCGCCAAATCGAAAAATAATGACGCATTTAATCGAGAATCACAAGGCTTTGAACTGAAGCGTGTAACCTGTGCACCAAATGCATGAACAATCAAGAAATATTAAAATATATTTTATTTTATTTCTACTACCTAATAAAAAAGATTAAATCATTAAATTAATCAAAAAAACACTTACCTATAGATTCCGTACTCTAAAAGTATTACTAATACATTAATAAACTAGAACTCTATTATAGATCGCAAGTGGCTCCATCTACCAACAAACCAAATAAATGTTGTAGTACATATTCACCAATATATTCAGGAAGATATTAAACTAAAATATTACTAGCAAGCACCTATTACTACTACTAGTGCGATAGTTTAAATAATCATTTCAAATGCTGCCGCTAATTCTGACATGAACGTAGTTACTGTACAGAGTACTTTTTTTGCACAGATGAAAGCCTAACTCATCCTCTTCGAGAAATAGGGATAACGAGCGACCTAAAGGCATCCCATATGGGTTTCGGACCTCGTCATAGGACGTCTTCTGAAGAAAGACATTGAGGCAATTTGTAATACGGCAAGTGCAATAGGTTACTGCGCGACCTGGTGTCAAGCTAAAGAAACTAAAACGGTTCCACGAATTGTTTAATTTCTACTCTTACCATTCAACAGATGGCACTATTTATATAAAAAATAAAGCTAAAAGTTTTTCAACATAAAACCTTGACAAATCAATCAACGCACGTGAAACCTCAAACTTGTAACAGTTACGTATAAATTGACGAAATTACAAGAATCCAAGAATTGGTCGTTAGTACAAGATTTATAACTTCCAGTTTCATATCTACTTATTATTATGAAACAGGTCGCCGAGTTTCGTCTATAAAAGATGTTTGCTAACGACACTTATAACTAAATGAGGCGTACATTATCACTTGTACCAGAGTACCTACCAAATTTGGGACCAGCCTTGAATAAATCGCTGATGTAACCCTTTATAAGTGTATAGCATTATCTGCTGCGTTTATGTCAATAAAATACAATCATCATCAACGTAAAGGTTACTACAGTTCTGGAAATTATAATCGCTTTTTCCTTATATCTATTGTATTATTTATTTTCTATCTATCTAGCTATCTATCAGCCTATAAATGTCCACTGCTGGACATAGGCCTCCTCTAATTTCCACCACTCAGATAGGTTCTGAGCCTTATTTATTTTCAGTTATATATTATTTTACAATTCTTTGCCCGTTCAATCCTTAAGCCATATTAATAATATTGATATCAAACCGTTACCATATCAAAGTTTTCCATGTTGTTGAAAATACTCAGTAGCCAAGGTCTTAGATTGATTAAGATAAACTTAAAAACAGAGTGGTATCTCACAAATAAACAGACATGTACAAGTTAAGCTATATTTTTATAAGTATTTAACCTAATAATCTTATACCTCATAACCTATAACTGTCTCGCTACTGGGTTAAGATCTCTGCTCACAATGTGTGTACCTTCAGCAAATATATTGGCCAATTTCAGGTTTGTAGAACATTCATCGACCGATCCATCAGATTATGGAAAGTCCGCTGACGGGCATAGGCTTCCGCTAATTTGCGCCTATCAGACCGATCCTGAATCAATCCAACGAATCTAGCGAATGCCCGTTGTCTTCTTCCGGTCGTCAGTCCTGCTGGTTGGGAGGCGTACTGTACTTCGTTTTTCATGTGGACGCCATTTGGGGACCTTTCTTCCCAAACAATTGTCATGTCATGTGACTAACCCATTGCATCTTTGGCCGGTTAATTCTTTGAGCTATATGGATTTGTCTCGTTCGTTTAGGGGATCTCATAATTTCTGATGGGACTATGTAGAAAAATAAGGAGAATACCCCTTCCCATAGCTCGGTGCGCGACTTTACGCTTATGAATTAGGCCACAATTAAAACACTATTACCGATTACAACTTTGGGAGTAGCGTCTTCAACATCAACCGGTACATATGTGCCAAGAACATTTGACATGATTTTCGTCTTAACTTAATTCATTTTAAGACCCACCCATTGTTAAGCTATTCAAATTCCCGAGCATTGTACCAAGTTCCTCCAGGCAACCTTCCAGGATGTCTATATACTTGGCATATCGTAGGTGCGCGATGAATTCATCACTGACATTAATGCCACATTGTATCCCCTACATCAGCTTGACACGTCATCAAATGAAACACGTGAACAATATTTTGGAATAACATTGACGGACATGGTGGATAATATATATAACCACCTCAACAATTACAATTGGAAAAAATGACTGTAATAATAGACCCTAATAAATCTGTAATCGAATCATATGTATGTTTTACTTATTAATTGGTAAGGATAACATTAACTAACAAACGACACGAGAGCTAATATTTGTTCGTCACATATTTGTCTGTAGTAGCCGGAAATCTAACTCTGCTCTGCAGGGAGTGCCTCTAAGGAATATGTCGTAGTAGTTTGATCTGAGAGATTACAAAATTACCCAACAATAATTATATACTCACGTGCTCTACCTCACTTGGTAACATACTTTAGAACATTGTTGACCTATATGACGTAAAAAACAAACATCGACGATAAAGGCTCTATTCTCGTATAGTATGCGCATTCATAAAACCGTATACTTCAGAAGGTCAGCAAGTTAGCCTCGACAATCTAACAGTAGGTAGTATAAGGGAGTGACCCATAAGGATTAATGTGGGTAATACGAGTAGCGGAATTCAGAACATAGTCGTAAAACAGTCCTCAAATGCCGGCTACTTTTCATGGCTGTAAACTAGCGGAAAGACTAAAAAGTAATTGGTTTCTAACACAAGTACTCGTAATGGAAGGTTTATTTAATGATGAAACAAAAGTCATTCAGGAACCTGTATTCAAATTGCATTACAATTATAGTTTTTATGTTTAATTGTTTAATTGTCTAATCGTAGTTACTACATACATAATACATTTTATAAATATCATAAAATTTACATCTTTTTATCCGGTTAGAGGACAAATTAGTTCTATGGATAAGAAATAATATTCACTTTAAAATGAATGTTACTGCTTCATATTATGTCATGTATTATGCGTTTGTATTTTAACTTTAAACAGATCCTTCGTAGGAGAAAATCTTTATTATTAGTATAGATAAGGAAAGACAACAATATTAAACAAAACGAGTTGGTTATCAAATGCTTACGTAAATCAGTCATAAATTAATTAAAAATCAACCACTTAAACTACCATATATGCTTATAATTCGAAAGTGTATTATTACAATATTCAGTGACTTAAAATTCACCCCAAATTATCATTTTTACATCATTAACATAAGCTGAACAGCTGAAAACCACCGACTTATTTTTACATCCTGTTCATCTAAAAATAATTGTTATATATATATATGTTGAGTCTTTAAATGAAATAAACATTTCTTTCTTATTATCGACGATACAATGTTTTGTGTTATCCGAGATCCGCGAGCTAAAACGTTCAAAGCAAATTGGCTTTGCGTTGCAAGTGTCAAGTTATAGGGATATTATTAGATTATGTTTGAGACTTGACATTGATAACGCTTATAGCACATCATAACTTAGCGGGGTGTGTTTTTCCTGGCCAAACTATTACTACCTGACACGTACATGTTATTACTCTAACCGCTGTATTCACAAACAATTCTATGAGACACAACGAAATAGATAGAAGAGATCAATTATTCGTATTCTCCTCTTTGTCTTTGGAATTGTTCAAGAAACTAGAATAAAGGAGATGAGTAAAGAAACATTCGAGTACAGTGTAAGATATCATAGTAGTGTTTGTGAATACGGAGATAATTCACTTATATTCGAATCCCTACCTTCCTAAGTTTCGAATGAAATATGACCTACCTGGAAAAAGAGGTCGATATATTAAAGTGCTTTTGTTACGGATATGTTTAAAACTAATGCGAATATTTCCATTAAGTAAGTAAAGTGAAGTACATAACCGAGTGAGTAAAGTAACCTGAGGGTACGCCATATTTCTAGCTTATGCCAGTAATATTGTTTAAGTGCTCTCACCGACGTGTCTATGTGTGTACCTCATAAATTTTATCGAACTGAACCAATATCATAAATTTTATGACACGTTACGGATTTAAGTTTTTACGATTATACTCACAGTGAAGATAAAATTGCATCATATGGCCTCTCTTAACAGATTTAAGTTATTGTAAATGTCGTGGCTTAACTACATCAAAAATGTAGCGATGATTTTAGTTAACAGCCTGCGAAAAAATGAGCAATCTTCCCTACCGCCCGCTCCAAAGTCAACGACATTAAAGTTTATTGTTCAAAATGAATGGAGAACGTTGCATTTGGGTCAAGTCTACTTAAACCAGGTAGTGGCTACTGAGCATACTTACCTTCTGAAAGACATCTAATGAATGCTCTTTACGTGGAATGAATTTTCAGATATACGTTCTCTTAAAACAATACATTTCTGTACTCGTCTTTACTAACAATGTCATGAGTAACTGTAGGCCTCGAAATTAAGTTAAGAACTTCTGACAAACAGTTTCGAAATGTATCGTTTCGAACGTCACGTAGCCAACTCATCCTCTATGTTGAGAAGTGTTATTAACGACAAGGTTAGTTATTAACAAGTCTGTAAGTTGAGGAAACTGGAACACTATCCACTGATATGACCGCGCAACAGAATCTATTTCATTTCCACGTTGAACGCCGTATATTGACAAACTTTTGGAGCGCTTTGAGATATTAATTCGTAAGCTCTCTGAGCCGTCCTATAGTGAAGTAGATTCCCCAACCTTTAATAAAAAGATTTCACACATGAAAGCTTTGGGGTTAAGTTGGGGGAAAGATGGTTATTGTATACATTTTCAGGATTATGGTTAAACAAATTTTCATGATAATGTACCCACATTGAAATGTCTATTACATTGAGATATTTTGTTTATAGCGGGAACAACGCCACGCAACTTTTAGGAAATTTGTAAAAATGATTCGTAATTTGGTTTATAAATTATTAATTTGTTTATTACAACATTTGAAGTAGGTAGTTCTATTCATATGATAGACAATACCCAATATAGAATATTAAGCACTCGGCCAAGTTATTATTAGAAATTACAATACTGCAGAACAACGTCTACAAGGTTGGCTAGTTATTTGTAAAAACGTAACGGGATTTTTGTATATCGGTAAATTTTTTTTTTTTGGAGTTACATGTAAATCGAATTTATTTATTTAATTTTCTTTAAATGAACTAATGCCTCAATTTAATTTAGCTAAGGTTTCTTACATAAATAAGATTTATATCTATATTATACTTATATCTATATTAGATTGTATTGTATTGAAATTTTATTAAAAGGTGAGATGTTATCATTTTTAGTATTTTAGGCAGCGATTGCAATAATGTACTCTTATTTAAATGAATACTATTAATTGTCAGCTACAGGATGCGGGTCTCTCCTTAGAACTGAAGTGACTTAAGCCAGATGTGATTCATGACTATCTCAAGTGCCGAAAGATTATCCCGCTGAAAGCCTTCGGACATGGCTTAATAACTGTTATCTAACAGCTGTAACCAACGAATTTACGTACGCTTCAAAGCCTAGAGGTGCTTGAGACATTTTTACCACTATGATTCCAACTATCGACCACTGTTGTTTAACTTGGGCAGTCGTGCAGGCCCGTGACAAGTCACCGAGTTATGAGCGCGTCCCAATGAAACAATTTGACTTTAAAGGCAACAGAAACTCAATAGCTGAAGTACTCTAGCAAGATTCCGATAACTTTTAAATAAAGATATACATATTTCTGCGTATCAAAGTTCCCTTGTTTACAAGATCTCCGACATAGTTTCCTAACAGGATAACTTACCTTGCCATGATTTACTCTTATTAAACTTTACAAGCTGATCTTATTAAACTTTATAAGAAAGTAACATATTTTCTATACAATGTTTAAAGTACTCTTTAAAAGTACAGAATATATTTCTTCAGGTAACATACATCTTAGTGCGCACACTCATAAAAAATGTTTCGACGGAATTCTTTAAGTTCACATATCTTTCTCATTTACGAACCTTATTTAGTCAGTATACATTAAATGTTACCTGTGATTATCACAATACGTCAAATTTATAAGACAAACGCACGGACAACGAGACAAAATTATAAAAATAATTCATTATCACGAGATCTATTACGTTACTAAATGTCATCAACAAATGTTTTCTTCAAATATGTACAGTAGATACGTACACGTACAGACATCGATTCATGATGAAATAAGTTTTGATGGACAAACTAAAATCACTTAAATCTCGAATCCTAATTTCTGCCTATTATACTCGTAGTTTTTACAGCCATTCGTTACCAACTCGGCGGCAATGAGAAAAATATTTTCAACCTTGTAAAATATATACTTATTTAGAATTTAAAAAAACCTCATTTCGCCCTTGTATTAAGATCAATAAAAGGGGTATAGAAATAAAATATTCAAATATTTATTCATCGAGATGAAGGGAAAAGAGCTTATTTCAAATAAAATTGCTGACAGATGTTGTATTAATCTTTCCTCAGGCAGCGGCCATTTTGTCTATTAATTAATCATTCTTCAACTTCCCTTTTTAGTGAATCTCTGTCTACAAATTATGCTTATGGAATAATTTATAACTTTTGTACTATATAATGGTCATATTAATATGTGGTGGACAAGGATTTTGTGCCACATTACTCTCTTTCCAAGTTTTACATAAATCACTGTCAGTTGTTTTGTTCTTGTTCTTTTGTTTTACTTTTGTCGTAGTTATTTTGTTTTCAATCTTCGACGCAAAAAGAGGGCTTTAAGTTTAACGTATTTTGTATGTTTCTGTATGTCTGTCTATGTCACCGCAATACCTAAATGTTTGAACTAATTTTCATTCAGATTCATTCTTTGAAATATGACTTGATTCGAAGTGATTCAAAATCACAGCTAACAAGCTGTGATTTAAGGTATTACGTTTAATTCTACGAAGATGATCAGCCTTTTCTAGTTATTGTAGTTGTCTGTTCGAAAACAAATTTAATATCGTGTGACTGTAATAGTTTTCAACTATAACAATAATATAGTAAATCTAACTTAATGTGACAGTATCCTCTGGAATTAGAAAGTTAATCGACTCTTCACTAACCTACATAATTGTTGTTGATCATTGGAAGGGTCTCAATAAATAGTTTAAATTTTTGGAGGTATTTGGAGGTATATTGTAGGTCGGGTTTTTTTTATTTTATTTATTTATTCTTTTCACCCTTCCCTCAGCGGGTGATAAAAATGGGCTTTGATCAGTACACCATGAGACAGACCAGCGTTCACTTAGAGATAAACAAAGGTAAGAAATAACTATTCTAGGTATACCTGTACAATAAATAATATTTAATTTATAACATACCAAAAGCGTAGTAGCATATTTGGAAGAGATGTGGAGCAATCGCTGTTAGGAGTCCAAACAGTGCTTGCGGGAGCTCCGTAGCTAGGAACAGCCCCAGAAGTGCCACCAACATCCGTGTGGTACGGTCTGTGCGGCCAGCACCTCGCTTGCCATCGCCGCCTTCGTTGAGTCGAATTTTTTCACCCTAGACAAAAGTATTAGTTATTTAGTATGCCCAAAACTTATGTTGTGAGTCGGATTCTGCGCGATTGTGTCTACCTGCTCTTAAAACTGCACTTAATACACACTCTACGGTGTTCGATTTACTGTTAATGTTTTAAATCATTCGTTCATATTATAAATGATATTTTTCGATATTTCAAACTTTTATTTCTTCCTTCATCATTGTACCTCGGTAATCTTACTTCGATTTTCAATTTACTCCTCACGAGCTTAAAATATTTACAAGTTTACCGTAATTTATAGTGTGCGAGTCTCTTCAATGAAAAATGAAAAGGTCATTCGTTACACCTTAATTTGACTGTCAGTTTAATACTAATCCGAGCACGTATACCTAGCCGTGCCTTAATCTATAATCCAACGAACGAGTGAGTAACTTTATACGAACTAATTTACCCGATTTTTGTAATTATAGAGACATTACGATTGGGACTTTAATTCTTAAAACTCTCGACGCGAAAGATGTTGAAAGTTTGGCTTATCTGTCTGATGTTCAAAGCTTGACTCAATGATCATTAAAATTAATAGGAACTTCTTGAATAGATTAAAGCGTGAAAATTAGTATAGAAGCAAGTGTTATAATGAAAGCGAAAGGTTTTCTTTTATATAGTCGGCAAAAAACAGGCGTGGTTTGTCCGATAGTACATGATCACCGTTGCCCAATGAAATCAGCAACAATTAGCCACCGATGCATTTCCGACCAAGACAAATAAGAGTAGAATAAATTAAAAAAAAAAAACTCAAAACTGAACATAAGGCATAGATAGGATAAAGGCCAGATTGACGCCTCAGTAAGATAAATGCCTCAGTTCTGAATGCACTTCGTTGCAAATATTGGAGATATTAGAGGTTTACTATAATTACTAGTAACCATCCTGCAGAATTCAAGACTATATAAAATATGTATATGTGCCATGTATCCTGTTATTACCCTTAGAGAGGTTAAGCTTTTTTTAAATGCACAGATAGAAAATAGATGCAAAAACCTAAAGCTTCATAGCAATCTAACCAAATCTATATTAACATTTTGCTCATTTAAACTTTTTATTGATGATGTTTCTCCACACATTAAGGACATTCTCTACGAAGTTAGAGAGCATTTAATCTTCACAAATGGTATCGAAAAGACCGAAAAAACTCTCGTATTAAAAGTAGATTTTCAAACAAGCACACGAAATTGCAATCAGCTTGCGAAAAACTTGGAAAAAGCAACGCCGAATAAATCTCGTCACTTGGTTGTTTATAAACAAGCTGAGGCTGGTTTTAAGGTTTCTAGGAAAAGTCCATACAAGGTTTTTATAACTTTATATCCACGCCAAGATAATATTTATGATACGAACTAAGCTTTACACATAAAATTCAAGAACTGCGATTTAAAAGATAATATTGGTATAAATGTAGAATATACATTTGGTATACATTTTTGTTTGCTGATGTCATGTATACATTGAGAGGAATAAAATATGTTAGCGAGTGTTTTCGCGCATAGCAACGAGTAACTGATCAATTGGGCTTTAAATAAATCAATTTCATTCATCTATAGAATTTGTTTACATCGAAAAATATTACATTGAACGATGATTAGTTCA
>DWPA01002238.1:0-16189 GCA_018251375.1 Calpodes ethlius
CAAACATTCATTTTTATATAATAGAGAGAGCTGTCTCATAATTACTACGACAAACTGAAACGCCTCGGTAGGCTTAAGTCAAGATATGTTTTTAATAAAAGAAAACGGTGACACTTTTCTAGATTTTGATAATTGTTAAACATTTCGGAAATTTTGATCTTTTACCCTTTTTTTTGATTTGGCTGTGTTATAAACTGTTTTTTTTTAAATTTTCATTTGTGGTAGTATTCATGAAAAAACAGCGAAATACGCAGATAGTTCAATGTGTTTATTTTGTAAATCCAAAGAGATATCACTTTACCACATATTCACAAACAATACTATGAAGACACGCAGTGACATAGAAAGAAAGGATCGATTGTTTGTATTTGCATCAATTTCACTTTAGGGTTAATCTGTTGGAAACTTATTCTAGCTCCTTATCTCGTAGGAACAGATTTATTTTCCGAGACGTACAATATAAATAAGTAGTATTATTTAATTTATATGAATGTTTTATAGAAATCTATTCTTTCTATTTTTATGTAGAATACTGATTAAGTAGTTATATTTATTTTTGATTTAATAATGATATAGGCACGTAATTAATAGACTGATCTAGATTTTGTTTAGATAAGTTTTATTTTCTATTTCAGTTCATTGATCCACACTCAATAGTCAAATTTATAGGTCAATATTCGTATTTTAATTAAATATGAAACAGTTCTAATCATTTATTTATTTTCTTAATGTTAAGTAACTTTTAAATTAATAATTTAAAAAGTCAATGAGAATTAAACAAAAGTAAATAAAATTAGTATTATGCATCAAACGTTTGAGTAATAGAATTCACAAAAAATAATCTGCTCGCAATAAGGTTAAACAATAAAAAAATATGTATGGCGAGAGACGAGCCCCGCGCCCGGCCCGCACTGCGACTCGTGCGTCATTGACACTTACCTATATATTTATTCAAGAATGATTAATAGTAAATAATATTTAATTTTCATAAGAATAATAATACTATTTAGGGAATAATTTCATTGAAATAAATTAAACAAAACGAATAAATAAAATTTATAATTACAATTACGTTTTATTTTTAATTTTTAAAATTATATTATATTCTTTTATAACTTAAAAAAAAAGTTTTAATTCAAAGTAGGTAACGGGGAGTCCACTTGACGTGATCTTACTCGTATATATTAATTCTATGTCTGATAAGGTTCACATATAGGTAGATACGATATCACTGTCCTGGATGATGCGTCGTTGTCACCAGTTTATTTACCAGACAAATGAGAGATTACTGTTACCTTTGGACATTACTGGACACAGTCATCAGTTACACCACAGGCGACATTGATACATGCCGGCCAAGAAATAAAAGGGAAGAAAGAAAGAAAAAACTGGCCTTCAAACCCCCAGACGGTACACGAAAAATCTTTTGGCGTCTGATTCGAGCAAGAGGATGGTAGCTAGTCAGCCCCCCTAAACAAGATGCTTGTCTATTCTCGCCATACTCAGAAAGTGTATGAGAATGATATTTGGTGCCAAAAACTAATGTAATTTGCTATATATTGTCATAGCGTGGGCGTGGGTAGAAGACGCAAAGAAGACTTCATAATATTGATAACATTTTCCTTTCGTGAATCCTAATTACTAATATAATAAGGTTATGTTCTCTTACAACAATCTCGTCTATTAGGCCGCTCTGATACAACTTATTTGAAAAAAAATATTGTAAACTTGGTGAAAGACTTCTACAACCATACCTAGAATGGACAATACATGATAGATACTTTTGTTAGCGAGCAAATTCAAAACCCTACACAGTTAAAGATTACTGTGAAAGTTTGTTCAAGCTTGCACATGTGCAAACTAACAATCTAACAAACCAACGAACTTAAGAAACAGAAAATTAAATACAAAGGAAATTATCATAAAGATACAAATTTCTAACTCACTCACTCAAATTGAGGGCAATTTGACTCCTATAATTATAATTATTTATATTAATATGTGTCAATACTAATATCTCCTATCAGATTTTTAAAAAATGTATACGTAACTAAAATACAATAGAAAAACTTTGTCAAGAACCTAACGATTTATGCCCCGCGGCACGGATTACCACATAATTGACTAAGTTTTGTGTTAATTGGAGTCAGAGGGTCTTCGTGGATATTCCTCAACGACTTTAAAACTACAACACCACTATTCAAGTGTAGACGCGAGTATTGGGGCATTGGACAATTTTCTAGAAAACTCGACTGGACGGAGGCTCATAGACGTATTGCACAGGTATAGTACAGTGTTATTTGCATTCAATAACGAGAAATTAATTCCTCAGAATTTATTTTTAATGTATTTCATGAAACGTATTTAAAATGTTCGTATGCTGAAGTTAAATCATAGGAGTTCCCATTCTAGACTTGATTGCATTGTTTGAAACATTTTATGACAATCAATACAATTTAACGTATATCTTTAATTTTTTCTGTAAAAAATAACAGATGTTACATTATCATTCATTAATTTTGTAATGAAGATATATTTAAATGGATAAGTCAATGTTGCGTTAGATAATAAATTACTTACCTACTACTTATGTTTTATGTCGCATTTCTTTACTAAATTATTAATTTGACGACACACATTCTGTGTAGTGATTATAGGTCAGAGTGGCGTAGGTAGAAAAAGTTTTAGAAGTGTAACATTGAACAAACATAGGCTCATGAATTAATTAATTAAATGTGCCAGCTAATATTCCATCTTGAAATTAGGGCTCACCCTCCTTCATCTTCATATATATAAGATATTTAATATAAAAGTTTATTTGATAAGAGTTGTTAGAAAATAGTTATTATCTAGTTGCAAATTGTGTGCATGATTCTATAGTTATCAACATTTTGGAGTTAGATTAGAGTATAATAGTTTTCGAATGAAGTTTTTGTTATAAAATATTTAGTGACGTCGCATTTCATTTTACAGAAATTGTTGAGGTCTCATTTCATTTGAACTGGGAAATGATTAGACAAGTGAATGTAAATATTTTCCGCATACGTATTATCAATAGTCGTGCTACAGACTGCATCAATCTTATAACCTCGTCTTATACTGAGATTTAACATCAACACGTATATACATAATTACGATGTATTGGAAATTAATTGTATTTTGAGTCGATGAAGGAAAATATCGTATGTAAAGTTGAATGCGCATATTGCAAACGCAGAATAAAATAGTTAGTAGGTACCCTCTCAAAATAATTTATTCATAGATAATATCCTAGCCGGTTTTATGAATAACATAATAGGTATACAATAAATAAAAAAATATAAAGTGTTTCACTTTCGTTATTTTTCGCTGAAACTTGACCCAAAATAATATGTACGATGAAAAGGACACAGTCATGCAAGTTTATTTCGAATGAACGAAATAACAGTAACCTTCGATATGTCGTCACAACCCATAACAGTTATACAGTGAATTTATTATCTAAAGTATTACTTACGTAAACATACATTTAATTTCTTTTTCGGATATACAGATAGAAGATATCTCACAAATATCGTTATAATCTGTATCATTCTTGAAGCTATTTTGGAGTTTCGGTTTCGACTTTTAGCTGGGACAGACATTATTTTTATACGATAGACACACAATTGTTTTTGAAATTATCTTTGATTTTTCTACCTGAAAGCTGTATGACAAGTAATGATAAGTGTAACTAAACAAAATAGAGAAATATCTATGAAAATATTGAATTAATATTAATATAATACTACTACATAAGCAATAAAATTGTTGTTTAAAAATAAATTAGTTGCAATAAACGGAGCATGTCAGTAAAGTAAGGATTTAGATAGGTCCTACCTACAGCCGCGGTGTGGCATGATTACAATAATACTACGTTATTGCGGTTCATTTTAATTAAGGTCAGTTACCGTTTTCATTTGTTTCCATTGTTTTCACAATTCTGCAAGTAAGGAATTTTGTTACGCAACTTTAATGTTACTTATCACTATGTTATTACTTTTTGGTACATAGGTACATTGCTGTAAATGAGAAAATTGCCATTTTTGATCAATTCCTTCAACTTTTATCATCGATTATTATACAATAAATCGAGTTTCGCTTCGTAAATTCTATTTAATATGCATGACATTAATAATAAATTAATTAAATATAAAAGCTACCATGATGATTTTTTTCGTGTGGATTTAAAACATTATTTATTTATCTACAGACAGCTAGACATGGAAGTGGTCAACCGCTATATAGATAACCATAATTGCATTAAAAAATGTCCGTGACTACGCGTAGTATGAGTTCCTATAGTTGTAAATTGAACGATAATTACTCGTCAACTATCAAACCATGCGTACTCTCGATAGATTTACTTTTAAACTAATTTTAAAGCTTAGAATTTCGCATGCTAGTTACCTAACAAACAACACTTGGCCAGGTTTTTTTTTGACTTATTGCTGATGCAGAAAGTTCCTCATCGACACCATGTGATGCATATGGAAGGTCGAAAATCTGAGATAATAGTGAAATCGGTAACTTTTTATTTACTTAGACAATATGTTTCTAACTGTTTTGGGATTTAAAATTTTAATCTGAACATTAGTGTTAAAAACAAAATTCATCTTATGCACATTTCTTAACACAAATGTAATTAAACTAAACAATATTGATGATTAATTTTTGACGTCACAATGTTGTTTCAAAACTAATGTAGTTATTACACATTATCTCAATTTAAAAGATATTTTTACTTATCTATAATTTTACGGCAGACACTTTTTAAGGACTCAATTGGCCATGTTCTGTGTGTTAGGCTTTTCAACATATGTTGTTGAAGTAGAGACCAATATGCCACATCAAATTATTAAGTGTCTGTTAGTTTCATGTCAGCATGATTCGACTCTAGTTAAATGAATTCAGTGACTCGAATCTTGAATTGTTAATGTTCGGTATCAATGATTATATTATTGTTTATTTTAAAGTTTATTGTTACCGTTAATACCGCTAATACCGTTGCCGAAAAAGCTTCTAGGCGACATTGGTGATAGTAGTAGGTTTTAACTGAAGTTTAAGATAGTCGTTGGCTATGTCTTGGACCCATTTTGGCTCGCCCGAGGGAGTACCATTGCCCCACCTATTTCTGTCGTGTTATAATTGCCTTATAGAAATTGTTCCAGTCTTGAAGTATGTTCTGGGTTTGATGTATCATCTGTCCTCGTGGATAGCAACACGTCTGTGACCAACTTAGAGTGGGACAATTTATTAACGACTGACTGGATGTTTACTAATACTTACTAACAGGATTGATCTACTAACTAGTTTCTACTACAGTCCTATTCGAAGTTTGTCACGGTTGTCCCTTGGCGACAGGGGATGATGACATTACAAGCTCGTTTGCTGTCCTTGTTCCGTATAAGAACATTTTAGAGATGTTTTATTATTAACTTATATATGTTCTTTAAACCCTTTCGTCATTTCTTCTTTTACATGACCTTCAATGGTGGTAAATTTAAAGAGTGGTACACTTATGCACGTAAATTTTTTAGGTCGGTAAGTGTCAGTTGAATATTAATAAGGACCGCAGTCAGTACCACGGCACATTCCAAATTTCTGCAGCTGAAATATCTAATTCCAAGTAAAATATTTTAGTGTAAATAATAATAAGCTTTATTGAGGTACCAATGACGAAATAAATGTTTTTTCTGTCAGTGACACATATATGATTAAATGATTTTGAATCATGAAAAAAATATACGCGAATAAAATACATTCGAGTAGAAAATTTTCTTCGCCGTACCAATTGAATTATTTTTGTTAATAAAAGTCTGTTATACTACTGAGAAGTTCTATAAAAAAACGATCGAAATCCCTCAAGTAAAAGTTATTTTTCTTCCATTTAGTAATATAAATTTTAACTTTAGAAGGTTCATTAAGAATCCACGTGGCCAGAGTGGCGGACGAGTATTAAATAAAATATAGAACCCTTTAATTGCATATTCATTGTTAATGTTTATTTAATATTGTGTGATTTCAGAACTAGCTGTGCAAGATGGGTGTAATGGACAACGTGACAGTGTATTATAATTATCTGAACGATGAACTTGCCGGTAAGGAAACGCATTCATTGTTGGACTAAGTAACTCTCATTAATATTTAACAGCAAAGGGTACACGCTGAGTATTACAGTTAAATATGTACTGAAAAGTATTTGCGTAGCATTTATATACTAGTGAAAATATTATCAGTAGATACGCGCCTACAATTTAAAAGGATTGTTATGAAAAACGTAAATAATGTACCTATTGATTGTTGGTACTTCAATATTTATTTATGTACTTCAGAGTAATGACAATAATAATATAATTATATTTTGGCTATTGCCATAATCGTTACACGCTTCACTAAATTACATATAAAATACATTGCAAACTATAAATCATTTTATTTTACTGAAATCCTAATATTATGTGCTCATAATTCCTGTGGTTATTACCCGAGCGAACTGTATCTGACTTTGGTCTAAGTTGCAATATCTGTGAGTACATTCCACGATGTTAATTTCAAACAAACGGAATCCTTCAGCTAAATGAAGTTTCAAATGCCTTCGCAACGTCTTCGAGTTGCAAAACGGCGGATGGTAGTTTCCCCGATAAACAAGAAATAATATTGCTATAATATCGCCAGTACCGAATACATGACACGCACATTTTGTGAGCTGACGTACGTACACGCTAACACAATTACCTACTTATTTAAATAAATAATCTTTGAGCGAAATTATAACACGTACCTACCTACCTAATTATTATTCGGTATAACCATAAATTATATATGATACCATATATTATATAATTATACTCTACGCTAGGCGCGTTGCTCAGTCAACAAGTCAAATAAATTTGAAGGAAAAACGTTACAAAAAATATCCAATTCATATTGCGCCATTTTATTGATTTTTTTTTGGAAAAATGTGGCATTGGTGCCAACTGTCGAATATTGGTCATACCAACTAGGAAATCTTCATGCACACATATCAAACAACTTTGCTAGAGATCACCTCATGACCAGGTGCATAGTTTACGACTCTTTACGAGGTCATACCGACAAAAAATAATTTATGTATATAGTATAGATAACCATTAAACAAAAAATACTTTACAAAACAATAATAATAACCTTTTGTAAATACAAAAAGAAATTTAATATTGTACTGAAATTATTTAACAATATTATATTAACGTAATTTTGAAGTGTTTAAAATTACACATTGTAATAAATTCACTACTAATTGTAGATAAAATAGTGTTAATTAGATTGCTCTGGCTATGTCAAATATTTTAATGTCAATTAGAAACAGATCGATAACTACTTCCTATTATTACAATTCGTTGCAGTTTTATATATTGCTTTCATTTTAATAACTATACATTTTATATTAAGTATGAAATAATACTAAGCTTAGTATTGCTCTGGTCGAGTTAATATTTATTTGATATCCTACTCGATACATTATTTCTTTTGTTCGGTTTTCCGCCAAAAATCGGCTATTTTGTTTTTTTTTTCATTTCATGCAACTAAGGATATTTGGATGTTTAAGCTGAATTAAATTATAACTTAAAATAATTCATGCATAATTCGCCATTTTGGATGTTAAGAAATAATAAAGAAATTATAACGTATAAGATACTGCAATAAAATGTGAAACTATTTCGAAATTTGGTTTCGGAACGCCTTTTCTGCGAAAAAAACTGAGAGCTAAACGTAGTAAATAATTAATATTTCTGTAACAATATATTAAATTAATGATTGAATCCCGGAAATTAAAAAATAACTGGAAAATTGATCAGGTTTTTTGTAAATGCATTCCGTGCATGCGAGTCCGTAGTTGTGTAATTAAATTAGAACTAATAGAAAATATAATTAAAACAATATAACTAAAATACAGAATTTTACATAATTTTTATTAAAACTACTGTATCTTCCTCGAGTAGTGTAACTATTGTTCTTCGTAACTTGCACGTCTACAGGCCGCTCAGGATTAAAAAAATATTGTATTTTTTAACAAAGACTTCGATTCCAGATCCTCGGACGAACAAGTTTTGGCTGGTGCGGAGTCCTGTCCCCATATTAGTCATAATGTTCATCTACCATCGGTTCGTGCACTCCTGGGGACCCGCTTTTATGGCCAACAAGGAGCCGTATCCGCTCAAGAAAATAATAATTATATATAACATTATACAAATTTATCTTTCCGGTTTCCTCGCTTTTCAGGTTAGTACCTACTGACTACACAATCTCAATCGATATAATCGTTAATCGTAATGTAGAGACAATTATGTTCAACTGCATGAATAATAATGTACCTAATCAGTGCTAGTAGGTAGTTTTAAAATTAGGTTCCCATTATTTAGAGTGATTTAATTATGAAGACGTATATAAGTAATAAGTCATTAATAATAATTTCTTTAAGATAAACACTAGTTTCTCCTATTCATTTTATAATATGACACGTATGCAAGTGCCAGGGTTTAATTTCTTTTTCATTATTTTTGGCGAGTGTTTAAAATTTTCAATAAACACCTAATGAAGTTTGTGTCAAATCATTACGATTTGGGTTTTTTGATGCAGCTAATATCTACAATAAAAATCACGCTCCTTCAAAATGTGTTTCTAAACGCCTTTAAGGTCTCGTTAATCTAATAATTGAAAGGTTCTGATGCAATTCGTTCTGTCAGTTGTTGTTGACGCGAAATGCTTCTTGTTTCAGTGTTTCACGCGGCTGTACCTGCCCGGGTATTACAACGTGTGGTGTCAGAAGATCAACTACGAAGATACTCCGATAGAACGAATGATCATAGACCGCGTTTGGCTCTACTACGTCATCAAAATTTTGGACTTATTAGATACGGTATTTTTATGTTATTCTTAACGTATTTTAAACATATTTTTAAAGACGTAATAAACGAAAATAGTGCACGAATGGTAGACATGAAATGGCAAAGCAATAAATGAGGGATAGATGAGAGATATAGACACTTAAATAGTTGAACTTGCTTATCGATACTTGGCGTATAAATATATACAAGGGATTCATGTATGCGAGTTTCAACAATCTCAATTTCATGAAATCAATTTACAGACAATTTATATTTTAAAATATTTTTTGGGCAACAATATATGAATTCGTCGATTGGTATTCGGACGGCAAGACAACGATTTATATTAGGGACATTAAGTTGCTATATTATCTCTGTTGTCTACAGCGATCTATTATTAATCTGGAAAAACAGATTATATAGATTGGTTAGATCGATTAATTTTTAAATTTATATGCTTATTGGGAAACAACTTTATATGCTTTGTTAAAAAAAAACGCGAGGGGTTTCCATAATCTTCACAAAATGTATGTGTAGTTTGGTCATAAAATGCCTTAACCTTTCATTGTATGTATATCTGATTGTGATATTGATATTAGTATTGTGATTGTGATTGTGTGACCAATGATGTCGAGAGTCATAAGAATCATCATACCAAGTGCAAGGATTGCCTAGTTTGAAATTATGTAATGTAGCAGGAATTACATAAGTGCTGAGTGTTCTTATAGGTTATATGATCTAAAACTTTCCTTAAGATTCAGAGACTACTCCTTTAAGCATACACGTTCCCTTTTATAGGTATTGTAAATTAATTTCACAATTTTCAGTTGCTTCACACATGTAATTGGTTCTTATCAAACTAAGTACAATCAGTAAACCACCGACCACAGACTTCCCGAATAACAAATAAAATTGGTGTATTGATAACTATCAACTAACTTGGATATTGTAAAAATATATGTTTACTTCTTTGTTCATACTAGTAAATTAACTATACATACTAAATTACACATAAATACACTGATTGTTTCGACGACTCAATAGTTCAATCCACTGACCTATGAGGGACAAAGCAAAGCAAGGATTTCCGGGCTCGAATCCCAGCCCAGGAAAACATTTATGAAACAGACGAATCTTTGGTCTCGACCCGTTGGCCGTAATTGTGATATTTATAATGTCCAAATTACCAATTTTTACTATTATTTCAGGTTTTCTTCGTGCTACGTAAGAAATTCTCCCATGTGTCGTTTCTGCACGTGTACCACCACTTGGGCATGTGTCTGCTCGGGTTCATTGGTACCAAATATGTTCCGGGTAAGTTGGTAATTTATTCTTCGTCTGGGAGTCGCTGGTTTTGTTGATTTTATTCAGTTAAAGTCTAAATAGACACGATTTGGCTTGAAACGATCAAATGCATGGTAAAAATATTGAGGTAAAAACAAAAAAAAATCACACCAGGTTTACTTTTCTTGCTTTTTTATACGTAAAACTAAATTTTATTGCATTTTATTTGTATATGTAGGTGTCCCTTTTTTTTAAATATCACAAATTCAACAAGACTTTTTATTGAGAATTATTAAGAGCGACGTAAAAAACTGTCACGTCGCGTGGGGTAAAATATCCCCCAGATGCACTCTCACGGCAAACCTATACCGAGCGGAATAACGATTGCGCCTAAAACAGGGCAGGCGGTACATTTTAAGCACCTTTTAAAAACTTCCTTATTTTAACTTTGAAAAAAGGGCGAAGGTACAACACCGTTCAATATGAATGGGGCAAAATACACCCTTAGCGACTAAAGAAGGCTTAAAATATAAAATAAAGATACATGTTAAAAATTGCTTTATTGTACTATAATGACATAAGGGTAATCTTTATTATGATATACCTATACTTGAATTGGGAAGCTCTATTTGTGTTTCGGGATTAATTAAAGGAATATAATCCGTTGGTTTCAGGGGGACACGGCATAATGCTCGGCTTCATCAACTCGTTGGTGCACACTGTGATGTATTCGTATTACCTGATCTCCGTCGTCCGGCCGCAGTGGGTCCGACAGTGGTGGAAGAAGTATATCACTCAACTGCAAATTGTAAGTTATTAAGTATACCACACATACTTTAAAAAGGTAAGTACATAAAGAGAGTCAGTAAGTGTGGGTCCTCCAATTTGTTTCCGGTCGACAACGAGTCCGTGAAACCTTTGATTTTACTGATATAAAATAATATATTAAAAAATAGGATAAAATTAATAGAATTGCCATCTTACAGTGCGGATATTTTTTCTTATCTATCCTATGGTGTGAGTTATCGTTATTAAGGCGTTGAAAAAAACTACTGGTGCGTGAAAACCTTTTTATGGTTCAGAATTCCTTACCTTTTTAAGCCGATTTTTTTTTCAATATCTATTACATTGCTCTCAGAAGAGTTTCCATTCGTATTATTTTAATTAAATAAAACTTTTTTTATTATAATAAAATAACCTTATTTCGTTCTCAATCCAATTTACTGTTTGGATAAGTACTCTACCAGTATGTGGGGAGTATGGGATTCATATTCACTTTAATTACTAGAAATATAATATACATATTATACACTTACAATATTATTATTTGTAATTAAGAAAGATAGAATAATCTATTTTTATTCGTTCACAGTTGCAGTTCCTGATACTGATCCTCCACTTCGGCCACATAGTGTTCGAGCAGTCGTGCGGCTACCCTAAGTGGGTGTCTGTTGTGTTCCTGCCCCACAACATATTCATCTTGTTCCTATTCACAGACTTCTACATCAAGGAATACATATACAAAAAACGAAAGTAAAATAGATGTACCTATATGTATATAGTAACTTACGCTGTAGGTCTCTAGTAATAAAGCATTTTATATAAATTATTTTTTTTGTTTAATTTGGTGTAATTCGATGAAATATAATATACTAAGTTGGGGTACTGCCTCGAAATGCATAAGGTTCAGCTTACACTGAGATGAAATGCGACACAGCATATCTATCTTATACCTTACCTTATTTAGGTACCATACTATCATTAGGTCATACTTTGTTTAATGAACAACGTCTCAGATATTATTATATTTTATACTAAATTTCAATTTCGTCCAAATATTAAAGAACAAGACCCATTCAATAATATAATGGAATACAGTCGATCCTAAATGATGGACCGAATAAAGCATGAACGGGCGTGACCGCCAGTGGCACAATTTTCTTCAACGTAAGCCTTTGGTTATGATTGTTATTATTAGATAGCAGTATTGAAGACATAACATTATTATAATAATTATGAAACTCATGTGTATGAAACCTTCTTCAGATGTATACCGTATTCTGTTGTTCTGGAATTAATTCAGAAACTGAGCAATCTTAATACTAATCTACAGGCTAGGAAACAATACTATTGACTACTAGACATTAATTACTCTGTGCACATAATGTTACTGACAGTCACGTGTGTTTATGTATGCTGTGTGACAAATACACACATATAGGGTGACACTGACAGTTCATTTCACAACCAACAATCTAATAATTGAGCAGTATGTTGGTTTTGTTTTCTATTAACTTGTAATTTATTATAAGTATATCATTATACTATTGTCTTGTAATGTACATTAATGGTTTGAGATATAATAATGACGGAAGAAACTAAGGAAAGCATGCCCGGTGAAGCCGCCCTGCGAAACATGCAATTGTTGAAACAAGAAAGCGCAGTTTTCAAAGTCCCTAAAGTACCTAAAAGAAAGATAGAAAAGAAGGCTCAAGTTTTGGATGAAGATGAGTTTGTTCAGGTATAGTATTTTTTTGTAACCCATTATGCTGCGAATGATTATTAATAATACTATGCAATACAAGGCAATGTTCAGGCGTGTCAATAAAAAGGTAACATTGTATTAATAAATACTACTCAATGTCTGTGTAGCTTCAGAAACTTAAATTTATAATGTTTTAATGAATTTTAACGTACTATATAGATCATAGCAATTAGATTTTTATGTAAAAGTGCTAAGTAATTTTATGCTTGAAGTAAACAAAACTAAATAAACTTAAATTTTCACCTCTAACCTTTATATGATATAGTAGGGTTGGGTGTCAATATATCTGCAGAATTGCGCTTGTTTAATTTTCTCTATCAAATGTTTCAATTAGGTAAAGTAAAAACAGCCAGATATCAAGCATATGATGGTTCATACAGTGAAATCTTAAAATTACTGTTATTTTTATCTATTAAGTGTTGAAGTATAGTAATGCATGTTGAAGTATAGTATTTATGTAGGTTTTGTATATTTTATGTTAGTTTATAATTAGAACATTAATTTTAATTTTAAAATTGATTAATGGTACTTTATAGAGGCTAAAATAAAATGTAAGTCAACTTAGTTCAAGGTCATTTCCTTTAACTGGGAATAATAACTTTGCGGACAGTTTTATAAAAATTAGAAATATTATAAATATTGTATTATATTAGCGTCTAGTTATGTGGAATATGGTAACTGCCACACAAAGTTGCTGCTGCCGTGCTGGTGTGGCCATAAAGTAGGTAGACAAGTCCTGCTCAGAACAAAGATAAATCACACCTATTGAAATGAAACTGCTGTGACATTGCTTAACAATTAACCAAAATAAATGTGCCAGAAATCATTCAATTGGGATGACGAAGGAGTGTGGCTTTAATTGTAATTTTTTAAGGCTGAATATCCACTACAGATGTATAAGAACAGCAGCAATGAAGAAAAAATCCACTAATAGAATTGCTTAATTATACAAGGCTAGGTAAATGAAGTTGTCCTCCGCTGGCATAATATCTAGGTGCTTTATTAATAATTAAATGTCATATAACAACATGCATATTAATTTATTTGACGAATAAAATATTTTATTAACATATGATTTAAGCAGAGTCCGACACTTAGTCTGAGTCTGACTACCATAACAATATGTTCCGTTGAATCTAAATGAAAATTTTTAATGTGCCTTTTAATTTTTTAGGGAATTGCTAAAATAATCCAGAGGGATTTTTTTCCTGACTTAGAGAAGTTGCGAGCACAAAATGATTTTTTGGAAGCTTCAGAAAATAAGGATTTTGCTAGACTCAGGGAAATTACTCGGAAATACAGTGGCAGTCGTCCACCTACAGAGCCTTGTAAGTATGCTGTTGATTGTAACATTATATTCTACCAAAAAAAAAGCATAGCTCATAAAAATTCTTTAGACACAAATATTTTTTCACATCCTGACTATTCCAAAAACAAAGCCGGATTTTATCTGCACAATCAATAATAATACATGAGGTGCTGTTCTGTTAATCAAAACAAGTATATTTAGTCAATATTATTAATAATATAATACAACTTGAGCCACGCGGAGTTGAGGAACTGTACAATATAGATATTTAAATATAACTACAGTTTTCAATAAAAGATAGTTTATCAACAGGGTCGCTTCTAAATTGTGTGACAAGCTATACTGAGATAATTTTTTTTGTGTTTGAACTTTATTTGTTAATACTAATAATAACTTTTTTAAAGTATTGGGAGCTGGTTACTCGTGTGAAAATTTTTATTATTATACAGTAAAGTGGCACTAAAGTAATGGCTAACGTAAGTTGCTACTTACTACTTACTGTTACCTAAATACTCATTGTATGTCTTTAGATGGAAATATGAATAACTTGTAGGGAATATTATGTTTTATTGTGTTCTTCTTACTGTATTTTCTGATAATTTTTAAGTATTCAATGCATGATATTACAAGTATATGACAGCATTATTTCAAAACTTTTAATTTTTGTTGCAGTCAATTCTCCAGCTACATTCGACACACCAGGAACAGATCGCCCTTACTCTCCGACAGCATCCGAGGCAGAGGAGAGGCCAGGATCAGGAGTGGAATTTGTTAACAATGAGAAATCAACTGACATTACAGACAAGCACTCGCTAGGTATTTTTGATGTCTCTTTGTGGGACTCTCAATTCATTTATATGTATGAATAATGTATGTTATATATATATATACATTTATTAATAATTGCTAGATAACAATTAATAGTTTTTTATATATTTATAAAGTTTTATGGTTGTCTGTGAGTGAACTTTGCTCAGCAATACATATACATATATCCTAACATCACTCAGTACTCAGATGATGCCTCAATTTTTTCTTTGGATTATATCAGTTATGAAGAGAACAATTTGAACTTTTTTTTATATACACTATATATTTCAGATTCATTCCTGGCCACTCACACAAGTGAAGACAATGCAAGCTATAACAAATTGATAGCCCTGGAAGACAAGAAGCGAGCGAGCAAGCTGTCGTCGCAATTGGAGGCGGAGACCACGTCCAATGCGCTCGCCGACGCGGCACTGGCACTGCCCTCTATTGAGCAACAAGCGGACCAAACATATAGGCCGGAAGAGGTCAGTATATTAAACGTCTACAACGTTACATGTATCAATATTATCAGGATCATGCTTTAATAGTACTTCACTAGTTCGCAAATTCAAACCGATGATATTGCTTCGTGATAATCGTTCGTATGTCTGCGGCTTGGCTTACACCCTTACTACTAGAAAGCTGTAGTTTGGCACGGTATATCATTCGTTGTAACCGTCGTCATACATGGTTTTATACAATATTTAAACATATGGGAGATAGTCTTAAATTGTCATATATAAAATGTAGTTTGCCACAACCTCTTTTTTCATTTAAAAACAATGTTGATGATTAAAGATAAAATTTCCCGGTAGAACTTTCCCAATTTTAAAAGACAATATCAATAAGTCTGCACTTACCATCTAATGAATAATCTACGTATATATGTCACCAGTTGGACACGTGGCGGTACCGCGCGCGTAACTACATAATGTACGTGCCGGAGGGCGTGGCCGGGCAGGGCGCGCGCGACCGTCCGCGGCTGCAGCACCGCAACACGCGGCTGCGCGCGCCGCCCTTCGACCATCATAAGAACAAGGAGCAGATCAGTGCCATCGCTAGGACGCAGGTATCTATCATTTTATGGTCATGAAAAAAATGTAATAAATAGCTGTTAATATTTCAAGATTTAAGGTTGCCCGGAATCTTGGTCACGCACATGTCTAAAGATTCCAAATGGTTTATGTATTTTTATTTAACGTTTTAAACTCTGGTACCATTGAGATGCTGAGCGTTTAGTTTCTGTCGGTTGTTCAACAGTTACAATTTATAGTTACAGTTATAGTAATATGTAATTTATTGTGTTTTTTTTATATTTGTTCGAGTTCTGGGGGTTAAATTTTAATTATCAAA
>DWPA01002239.1:0-16178 GCA_018251375.1 Calpodes ethlius
CCATAATGTTCTCAGAGATGCGAGTCTGCCAACTCACACTTGTCCAGCATTTTGGACTATGACGCATGCCCTGTCATTGTTAGAGGAGATCCGTGCAGTGAAACAGTTAAGGGTTGCGATGATCTAATGACAAGGAATCGGTGATGACTTCTTACGTTTATGGATGAAGGTGAACACTTTCAGCAGACATCTGTTCATTTGACGACCTTTATGTAAAAAGTTAACTGACTTTTTTATTTAATATATTACTTTGGATCGCCATTTCCTATCAGACAATCAATCCTATTGGATTATTATTCAAAATTGACTTGTCATGAATAAAGAAAAACCCTAGCCAAGAAGTAGGACACTAAGTGTAGATGTTTCACATAGTTATTAAATAAAATATACCATCAGTCCGCATGTAAAGAGCACAAAGGGTATTGTATAGCGGAATTTGAATACACAAAATATGTAAGTTTTAAATTGCTTTTTTTAATAAATAATGAAAGCCCGACGTGATAAATCGACTTTAATCATTAAAAAATAATAGTCTATCACAGTTTTGTGACCTGAATGCTACCCGCTTACTTTATTTTATCCAAAATGTAGTTAAAAAAGAACTAGAAAAATTTCATAGATATCATTCTGTTCCTTTCATGTATACAATATCGTTATGAACCTGTTATATCGTTAACTTGAGCGTTAATAGCTGAGGCCAACTGCGCTTTAATTAATGCGTTAATTTTAACTTAGCTACCTTAATAAAGTTCTGTACAAAGTCCTTCTCCTTAATTAGTGTGTCAATTAGTGCGTTAAAGTAACACGCTAGACTATTGGCCACAAATGCTTAGTCTCACTATTAGCGCGTTACGTAACAGGTGAGGATGCAAGATAAAGATATGATAGTTACATTATAGAAATATTTTTTTTTGGTTGAGTAATCAGATTGCTGTAAAAGCTACCAGAAAGCCCATTGAAACTTTTCATGCCTTCAACTATAAAACCAATTGACTTTCATACAAATTATTAACAACAATATTATTTATCTAATGGGTATAACTTACAAAAATGCAATCATTGTGAGTGCCCATGTTATAAAAGGAACCAACAATCAAAATTTCAAAGCCTCTAGATACGGTACTCTCGGCTCGGCATTAATCTATCAGTCAGGACAAATAGTTTTATATATAAAGAGGAAAAACAACGATGCGTTATAATACAAACGCAAAGAATGTTGAAAAAAACATAACAAAAAATATTTTAGAAAATAAATGCATGTCTAATAACTTCTTCTATCTAGTAACATTTGTCCAAATAGTCTATAACAGAGTAAATTCATATCAAAATATTTTTTTTATTAAATTTGCTGAGCCGTGGTTACCATGCCGGACGGTCGTTCAAAGAGGCCTGGGTTCGATTCCCATCAAGTCAGATATTCGAATGACAAATTTAAATTTCTATTCTAAACGCTAAGTTACAAAATTATCTCGTGTTCATTTATCATCTGTATGACGAATAGTCTTTGAAATATTCGTCTAGTTTGTAATAACCTTACGTAAGACTAAGTTGACATCGTAATGTGGAATACACGAGAAAATAGGGACAAGGATTTCCTAAAATTCACATTGTATAATATTAAATACATCAAGTAAATACTATACAGATTATTAAAATACTCTCAGCGACCACATTCCGCGAAACCGCAAGCTCGGACTGACCCGAAAATCTGACCTGTGCTCAAGTTTTTTGGTATCGCCGCCTATTTTTACGACAAGCAACGCGAAATTAGACCGTATTGCTACAACATTATGTCTAATTTTTCAACGAAGCTTATAATTCTCTAATCCTAAGCATGAAGAAAAAGTATATACGAATAAACCAGGATGTATTTTGACGATATTAGGTATACATATTTAACAGATTTGTAATTTGTTCGATGAAACAGCAAAAAATGAGGCGATTATTCATTCTTAATCATACATGAATTAGTAATGTTAGTGACCATGATTCAACTCGGTATGATTTTTTATACCGATGTCAACATACTATTTCCATTATATTAACATATTTCAAGGATTTCGAATTCCATGCTAATGTTAGTAGCTATAATTAAGCGGACAAGAACTCTGATACGGGACATTTTATTATACATATGAACATTGACGCGTGTTTAATGTGACAAATATACATCTATATGTATTTATGGATATATATGTATTTTGTATATACTTACATGTAAGTATTAGTATGTATGTGTATCCTACCTTTCCGCCTTTCGTGAATTTCTCTACATTCCAATAGTTATCTGGCAGAGAATGCATTGAGCATTAAGCTCTTCATTTGTACCTTATACTTTATCGTGGTCAATAAACGTGAAATAAATAAGTTAAAAAAAATAAAAAAATTTTTTTTTGCTTTGGTCATGGTGGCTTGTTCATCTCGAGTTACGAACTAGTTCTTATCACTGATACTAAGAATACTACTGCGAGAAGTCACACACCCTGTGTTGTGAAGACTAACACTGACTCTGTTTGTCATAGGTGAACCGACAAATAAAGATGCGCCTAATAATTAATAAAGATTAAAAAACAATCTCAGTTTAATACCCCGACCTTGAAATTCGGTTTGAGTTTCTGACTTGATAAACAAAACATGAGATGCTATTTGTTTGAGAAGAACAAAAAAAAGGTGGCAACCCTATTACGAGTATCATACGAGATACAAATTCAGACTTTATTCGGTTTCATTCGAAAATAGCATTTGTTTCGAAAGACAATATGGAAGCACAATAGAGGCGTTGTTGGTACATGTAATGGAAAACTGTGTAAATTTGTTTCACAACAGAATAAATGGTGAATATCGTACGATATGATATTTCGTACGTTCGGATACATTTCTGTAGTTTTGTATCATTTTTTCCTATCTGATTTCTGAAGCGATGAGAACAATTTAATACAAGCGTATGTCACTTCAAGAGATTGATTGATAAATAGTATTTACATATAATATGTGCGTAGCATTTCATGTTTACCATACGCCTGTAAATGTATTTAAGATTCTTTACAACAATCTATGAGGTGTCCTTTTGACGGCCCCGTAGCCTAGTTGGTAGTGATCCTAACTGCGAGGTGAGGGATCTTGGATTCGATTCCTTATATTTATTTCATAATATTTGTTCTCGGGTCATGGGTGTTAGAGACGTGTTATTTGTGTTCTCCATGGCACCCGCGACACAGGAAAACTTACCGCGGGGGCATGAGTGTGTTAGCTTTTTTTTTTCTATTATTTATTTTAGTGTTAGGACTCAAGTGTGATAAAGCATTATATTTGTTATTTATATACAATTTTTTCTGACAATTTCAAACCCAGTTTACCAGACGGACTTTAATTCCGAACATACAGGAAAATTCCTGTCATCTGGTACTAATCTTTTGTGAGTAATATTTTTCAAAATCCATGTTACAACTAGATCGCAGTAATTCCTAGATCTTAAGTGTTTACAAAATATAGTATTTACCTTATGACCATCAGTTGTAGGAAGAGATCTAGATCTGCACCGGGATCAACTTACTCCGGTTTTCAACTGGTTTAACTGGTCGTTTCTTTGTAAGACATACCAACTTTTTATGCAGCCAATTAAAAGACTACAGAATATTCTTATACGGGTACTTAACCGTTATTCTGACGCGCTGGTTGACGGATGTTCGGATTCTTACTCATTGCCACACATACGTTATAAACAATTCGGTTTTAATACCGATTCGTTAAAAACGTGTATATTAAAGTTGCGTTACGTTTCAACTTTGTTATTAACGTTTTTTACAAAAAGGAATTCTTTTGTTTTTTCGTTTTGTAAACAAATTCATGTGTAATAACTTTCTTTATAAACATATCATAATATATTTTGTTCTAAAGTTTATAGTATACAAGTTGACACCCCGTGTTTAACATACCGAACCGTCATTCAAAGAGGGTTAGATTCCCATCAAGGCAGATATTTAAATTTCTGTTCTAGATCTGGATGAGTGTGTACATATCTTTGTGTATTGTCTATGATATCCAGGGATTGTAGTGTGGGACTATGAGTGGACACCGTTACTTATATTTATTTAATATAATTAAGTGTCCTCCGAAACTCATCTACACATAACATAACGTCACATATTTTTAAATACAATATAATGTTTTATTATACACAAATTGTAAATATCCTTCGCACGTAATTGCTCGGTATTTGAATTGATTTCTATATTTCTATATACAAAAAAAATATTATCATTACTAAAGTGTAATAACTAACTAATATTATTATTAACATATAATACTCAGACATACTCACTGACTACAGTCCCTCCTACAGTCCTATTAGAGATTTGTCACAGAAGCCCACTAGTGAAAAGCCATGGTGACTACAATCTCAATTAGTACATTTTTAACATAAAAAATGGCATAAGTTAACATGTATCGGAATTTTTTGAACACCAAATGATTTATAATTCCTGATAAAATTTAACATAGCAAGTATCATTCGAAATGATTTCGAAATCGAATGATTCGACTTATAAGGATGTGATTGTGATATCCTTTCATTTTGTTATATACACTAACATTAGAATGGAATGTTAGATGAAATCTCTTCTCGTAAAAGAAAACCCTGGGTCATTACTCTCTAAGAGACCGGGAAATCCTTAGAGACAACTAGTGATGCGAGCGTAAACTATCGATGTTTACATTATGTCACTGTGATACCCTTTAATTATATCAAATCCATATGTACATAAAATAAAATGAATCTGATCGATGCTATCGAAGGAATTTGAGGAAATTAAATATTGAAAGAATTTATTAATATGATAGATTCTATAGGGATGTTTCATAGATTTTTTTTCTACTCCTTTGTAAGTTTGTAGTTTCTTCTCTTTGATGACAAGGCAATTTAGACGGCGATAAAAGCAAAAAAATACTTTATAAGTGCCTTAAAATATTAATTCGAGTAAAAGGTTTTAGATTCGAATTTTATTTTATTTCATTGGGTTAAAAAACATATGACAATTTAAAGAATCTCATGTCATTATTTTTGGAGCGTGAGAGTAGGTTTTCGGAAGCGACGCTAGAGTGGTTACTCACTTAGTATTTAAAATCACGCCACGTATGCTACAATTTGCCAAGAGCTTCATTATTGTAACATTAATTTAATTGCACCGAACTAAATTATATAAAATACAAGTTGTGACCGCGACTTCGTCAGCGTGGAATGTAACATAAAATGTTTTTCTTTATTTATTACGTATGCCTGCCCATATAAGTTGCGTCAAAATCGGTTCAGCCATTTCAGAGATTAGCCAAAATAAACAGACAGGCAGACAAAAATAAAAAAAAAATATTTTGGTGTATGCACCGTATATATATTTATATGCATTTTGTAAAAAGCGGTTATTTCAATATTGAAAATTCTTTTGAATATTTCAATATACAAACTCTAATTTTATTTATATATATAGATATAATGTAATTAAGCTTATTATATAAATGACTGTGTACTTATAAGTATATCCTACGTGAAAATGATAATAATCTCTTAATCCGAATCCTTAAATATCGTGCCGTTTGTCTTTTGCCTCCCAATTCGACACGCTGTACAAGTGCGGATTGACAGAACATTTTGGTGAATGCTTTGGCGCTCTCGATTCCTACCGAAAGATCTCGCCAAAGCAGGTGATAATCCATCTCTAATACGAACGTAACTTTGAAAATTAGTTGCGTTAATCTGTAATCTGATTTCCTTTATTTCTAAAGATGATTATAACCATCTCTTCTATGTTATTCGGAGCAGTATAGTGGAGTATGGTCTAAGCTTTCTTTATTAAGAGAAGAAAGAAAGCAGAAGACGTCTGCTAAAATGTTGAAACCCTATAAATAAAGTGGTATAGTATATGAACTATTCTAAAAGATAAAGATTTAAAAATTAATTAACCCATAATAATACCAAAAAAAAAATTCAAGCTCCTGTTAGTGATTGCTAAGCAATTCTTTGTACAGCCCGGCTGTGTCGGTCGAGCATTCACCGCCTCCCTCCCGCATGGAGGGTGTCCTTGCATGGACGCAAAAAAAGACAACTTTGTTTAGGTTTACTGGACCCAGTTTGAACAGAGTATCGATTAAAAATACTTGTCTGAGAGTAAACTATAGTATTTTAATCACTCTCCTTTCTTGGCTCACAGCAACTGGTATCCATAGGTAACTAAATACGTACCTTCAATGCAATTATTCTAAAATGTATCATTTTCTAAACTTTAAAGCCCCATTTACATAGCCTATAGAATACTGATAGTTGTATTTAAAACAACAATTTCAGATATTAATTACCCAGGGGTAGTAATATGAAACGTAATTAAATTTTGTAGCGATATTGAAGGAGTGCTTCAAAGAACTTTTAATATATCGAAACGCCTCTTGGATAGCAGGTATATAAGCTACTAAGTTTAAAATCTATTACAAAGTTTCACTCACGCGAATAAAATAATGACTCTGTAGCGTTGTTGGTGGTTGTACTGCCTCATAATAATGATGACCTCTGACGTTATAACAAATAAGTTTTTGCTGTTGGGTCCAGGGCGTACATGATGTCCTATTGTCGTATTCATGTTAAGATATATTGATAAATTTATTTGCTATACATCAAAAAACTTTACGCTAACGTTCACATCCAGGTTAGATTTAGAACTGAATTACCTCGATCGTTGGAGATAAATTTTAGGACACATATTTCAGGATACAATTCCCTAACTGTAATTAAAATTTCTGCATATTCGTTGTTTTTTTTAATTTTAAAATCCTAGTCTAAGAAGTACTATAATAAGAAACCTAAACAGTGTTACGTAGGATACGCATAGAAGGTTTGAAAGATTTAATTATCATTAAAGCGAAATATACTCTCAAATCTCGACGACGCACCTTCAAAGTAATAAATAAATCATTCAACATACATGTACTTGACGCAGGCACTTTAAACGGTGCTTTGTCAGTCAGTCAATAACAAAAAATCTTTTATTAACTACTTATGTAGATAATAATTGATGTAATCAAAACATCGATATTAAAAAACATCCTGGTACATCCCTAGTCACGGCTCACGCAATCAACCTAAACAAAAGAATTGCGCTAGAAATTCGTTTCAAGCACAAACCACCTTGCTGAATAACATTCTCCAGACCTCATGCAATGGAAAAGAAAAAATTTACCGTCACATAAGCCAGGGCCGTACTTGAAACATTCAATTACAATGTCCCTTTTGTTTAAGGTTCTGCATATCAGAATAACGAAATCCTCTTAGGATCAAACGTCCGTCCGTCTATCGCGCCCCATTTCCTTGTCTTGCTGTCGGAAACGGAAATTGGAATTGAAGTTTGGTATACAATGCTTACTCAAGCACGCATTTCGCAAAAAAAAACGTTACGTTTGAAAGTTGAAATAAAAAGATTCCTTATAAAGTATTTTTCTTTTTTTACTGAATATTCAGCTAAGTGTATTGTTATCTACTCATTTTAGGTAAAAATAATAATATTACAACGCATAAGCATGTTAAAAGATTAGTATAAAAATAAATTAAACAATATGGTACCCGCAGTTTTGTTTCGGTAATTCGAAAAAAGATAAATAATAAAAAGTTTGTCGATTCCTTCCTATCATTGGGCAACGTGTTTACTGTTAAACACGATATTTAATTTCGCTAAAATATACATTAAATTGGGTTTTCCTGCAGAAATTAAAAGTTATTCCACGATAAAAAAAGTAGCCTATGTAACTCTTGATCCTGCCGATTATCTCCACACCAGAAATCATATCATAACGACGCTCCGATGTGTCACGAAAGACAGATACAGCATAAAATATCCTAACTAAAATGCAGACGAGCAAGCGAAGTTAGTGGCCATTTCGTCCTTGGCCATCTGAAGGCAATAGAGATGCGTGCCAGGCCAGAAAAAAGGGGGGGAAGGAATTCTTCCTTTCGAAAGAAGAGTCTTTCAACGGCTCATGCAGGAAAGGGGTGGTAACTAGCCAGGCAAACTTCACGGAAAGACAGCTACATAGCTGGATTTAAATGTCAGATAATATACTTCTATAAGGGATTACCAGTACGCCCTATCTTCACGGTAATGTAATTAAATTAAAAAAAAATAGAGCCACTCAAAAATAAGGTAGCATTTTACGTAACATAAAATCAAATATTTCGAACGTCCAACAAACAGACTCACAAACATTGCCTTTTTATGTTTGTATATGTAGATAAATGAATGAGTTTATAAATCCACTTTTGCTCTAGGATTTCCTCCTTTCATCATGTGAAATACGTTCGGATTCTGCAAAGGAATGGATTTCTCCCTGCGTCGGAAAACCATACAATTACAATGTAGGCGTCTTCCAGTTAGAGTGAATAGGTTAATGTATTTTACTACTGTAGGTTACTTCTACTTATCAAAAGGTAAAGTTAATTAAACACTAACTTAGAATGAACTTAAAGAGAATTTAATAACATGAAGTAAAATTTTCTCCAATATTTATTATATTTGTATCAGGATGGTAGACTTCATTCTATCCATATCATCTTTTCTAGAATCTTCTAAAATAACATGCAATAACAGCCAATTTCAATATTCTATTAATCCCTAACATTCAATGCGATTGCTGTTCTTTGTCCTCGCAAAGCTGTAACGACTAATAAAACAAGCATAAAATTGTCCATTAGAAAAAAATGGTGTGTAGCGACTACAAAAATTTGTAGATATTGTTATTGTACAAAAATAGATAGATTATTGAAAACAGTAACTTGGATACCAGTCAGTTTAAATGCCAGAAAGCGTGTTTCGGTTTTAGAGAGCTAGTTTAAAGACAAAGTTGATATCTTTAGCGTGATGGATGGGCGTGGGCGACCAAACCGCTTACAATCAGGGTACTTTATACCCCGGGAAACGGGTCTATTTCCGCAGGATATGAATATTATTTACTATGGAATTTCTATAAACTAAAGTTATAACTTTCATTTTGCATATACTATCTCTGAAAATTTTAACAGTTTTTCAGTCTCATACACTTCGATCTATGTTTAAACTTAGTTTTTCACCTGTTTCATATAAAAGCGCTTTTTTTTACTAATCATACAATTTTAAATTTTTCTCTTAATTCATTTCTATAATATACACAGACGAAGTTTATAAGCTAGTAACACGTAGTAAGGGGAGCACGAAAATTTAATTTTCACTCGTCCTAAAAAAACTGTGACACAAAAATAGAGGTCGAATACAGTGCTGCGTTTAATACCCGAGGGCCACGACCCGCAACGCTCTAATGCCACGGCCATATGTGCATCCTAACGTGTTAATTCGTACGTTAGTAATGACACTACGCAGATTTGGCTATCCGTTTCTTCACACATTAATGAGTAAAGAACTCTTTCACTATACGCAAACAATGAGCACGTTAACTGTAACGCATTAATTAAGGCGTATTCAAGTGTAATCGTTGACACAGGCGTTAAAGCAGATGTACTCATAGCAGGGATTTAATGAATTCGCTTTGCGCTACAAATCTCAGCATCTAGTGTTAAATATATGTATTCGACTTTATTTGGCCACGAATACGCTACAACTGGTTCCGATATTATTTAAATACTAGATATTACCCGCGGCTTCGCCCGCATGGTAAAAAGAACAACAATAAATAATTTATGGATTCTTTTCAATCATTGGTTTTCAGGCAACGCTTTGTTGTTAAACACTTTCTTTAATTTGGCTGATATATACATCGTAATGAATTATCTCACAGAAATAAGATTTTTTTGCGGTAAAAAATGAACCTATAGCATTCCCCACTCTCCGTATGACATTGAGCCGTAAAAGTAGGACAAACAAATAAACAGACAAACTGACGAATGAACGAACGAAAGAACGAATGAACGGACATACGAAAGAACGAACGGACATACGAAAGAACGAACGAACGATATTAGTAAAGATTTTTCAGAATTGATATTGGCATTGAATGTTATATTAGGATTGTAGCCAATTAAAGCAATATACCAAATAGGTCGTCGTTCGTGGTCAAGTCGTTACTAACAGAGTCACTAGAACTTCGTTAAAAAATGATTACGTATTAAACTATAACATGTTAGTTATTGTTAGATGTTTTTTGTTAATTAAAACAACTCATCAAAAACAACAAACATCTTAAAAACATGTAGGTATAATGTTTTATTAGTAAAATAAAAAATTAAAAACAGATACCAATTTTGTGCAAAGCAATAATAGCCAATGGTTCGAACGTTGGTTACTCGAATGTGGGGGCGTTAGTTCGAAACCTACACGCACCTCTAATTTTCAAAAAGTTATGTGCGTATTTCAAGTTAATTATCACTTGCCTCGGTGAAGGAAAACATCGTGAGGAAACCTTCACACCCGAGAGTTCACCATAATGTTCTCGAGGGTGTGTGAAGTCCATCAATCCGCACTTGGCCAGCGCGGTAGACTACGGCCTGTACCGCTCACATTGTGTGAGGAGACCCGAGCCCAGCAATGGGACTGTTATGGGTAGTTATTATACCAATTTTATAACGTAACGATATCAAGACCTATAGCTAATTAGTGAACTAAATGTGAGTAGTGAAACTAATAAAACTTTTAATGAGCTAATTAATACTACGCTAAACCTGCCGAAAGTTACGACGCATTTGGGCTACGTCGCGATTTGGAAGTTTATTGTGTAAAAAACAACATTAACGCAAAGTTGTAGTTTTCGTGATACTCCAGCCACGTGTGCCTCCTGACGCGTTAATTGACGTGTTAACTATGACATTAAACAGATGTGGCTAACAGTTTAACAGACTAATTAACGCGCGAATTAACAAAATATAAAATATTGTATAAAGTTTCGTTAATGTTGCGTTAAAGCAGATGCAACAAGGGTACAATACGATTTGTGAAAAATACAATATTATTATCTATGTTATAATATCAAAATATAATTACGTTGTTCTCAAATCACATGGCATCAAATATTATCTGCTTAATGAAATGATTTCTATTACACCCATAAAATAATATAAGTGTTTAAAAGTTTATTTAGACATAAATGTTTGCAACTTTAAAAACACGAACAAAAGCCCACTCTCAACAAAGTTTATAACAAACAAATTATGTACGTCAGATTTTATTTGTTTATGTGCACGTTACGTCCCTTTTTAATACCCTTCCATTCCAACATGAGCTGGAATAGAAACCTATTAGAAACACGCAGTGCCTGTGCACAATACATATGTTATAACTTCATGCCAGTATAAGTAGTGTAGCTGGTAAAAGAACTTTAATTGACTTCAAACAAATCTGACTAAAGCATTAGAAAGCTGTTTGAAATATCTTTTCGCGTAAAAGGAATTGTAGAGTATTACGTCACTCTAGAAATATGCCAGTCAGAAGCTACTGGCTTTTGTGAACTCAAATTGAAACCGACAATAATCGCTATCAACGTCTGTCGTCTGACGAGGTACTTTAGTCGTCGGAGAGTAATATCCTATATATTCATCATTATCATCATAAACCATGACTGTCCCACTGCTGGGCTTCGGTCTCCTTTCGCATCGTGAGGGGCAAAGGACCATCACGTTGACCAAGTGCGGATTGGCAGACTCATACACTTTTGAGAATGTTATGGAGAACTCACGGGTGTGCAAGTTTCCTTGTGACGTTTTCCGTCACCTAAACAAGTGATAATTAAGTTCTAATGAGCACATTATTTTATTTTGAATATTAGAGTTACGTGCAGAATTATAACTCACGCCCCCACGTTTACCCTATATTAACATATATGTTCTACACTAATATCGCAAGAAGTTATATTTCTGACTGTTTACGTAGAAGGACATCTTCGAAACCACATAACTGATTCAGAAGTTCCTTCCATCATTAATTGGTTACTTTATCACTGAAAGACGTAAATTATATTTTTTTTATTATTGTACTCGCGCGGAGCCGGGGTGGACAACTAGTGTATAAAGAAACTAACCGTGTAGGCGTTATAGGTCTATGCTACAAGCTACATCATTTTGTTGTGACAGGGACAAAAATAGCTCCGGAATGTCCCTCGTCTATTCTGGCCATGAAATAGAAAAAATTGGTCAACGATAATCTAAAGCGTAGTACATAAATCCGTGAAAGAAAATATTTTTTTGGTAAATAATTTAATTAATTAGGGGAGACCTATGTCCAGCAGTGGACTTTCAATGGCTGGTAGACAGATCTCTAATATATAAAAATGAATGTTTGTCTGTACACCCCTTATAGAATCCTAAACGATACATTTGATCATGTGATGATCTTTAGCGAAGTTGATGTGTGATGTTGATGTATGAGCCCATGAAGGTTTCTAAATTTGTTACGACCATTTTTTGACAGATGGCGACACTGTCATTCCAATTAATTACGCAACAGTAGCAACCCGCACAGGGTACAGCTAGCAGATAAATAAATTCTTGACCTTTTGTATGTCAACTCACACTTGATCGTGAGTGGTCACATGTGTGGTAACGAGGCTTCAGTTATACGCGAGGTAACAGATGCCTGCATTAGGCTGTGATTCCACTAAAGAGGTCTGACGTAGCAAGACGGTTTTCGGGGAAAAATATTACTTATAGGATTAATTAATTTCTCAATCTTGCGTAATGAAGTAATATTACGCGTAGATTCTTTCCTCGCGCACCGCCTCGCTACCTCGCACTTCTCAGGCGGATTTTTGCCTTTATGACTGGCTCTTTGACATTGAAACCTAACGTTGTATATTGTGCTTATCAATTTAAAGTATATTATATTATATGTCTGTAATTGGTTAGAAACAACAAAGATTTAAAATAAATAGGTATAAACTGTCAGAATTAAATTGAGTATTATAAAGTTAAACAAACTTCTACAGGAGAAAGCTGATCAGATTCTCGTCCATTACTTACCAGGGTGCAACATGAGTAGGGGAGATTGGTTTGGTCTCATAGATGATTGATGGATGGCCCTTAATATGCCAAGAGCTGCCAATTCAATTATTCGGTTTGGATATAAGCATTTCTAAAATAAAGTTATCATAGTACCTTTGGGCAAAACACACATTTTTGGCTCAGATATCAGATTTCTTTACGCTTAGGGAAGAGATGGCAAGCACCTACTAAATAAAAACTGTTTTATACAAAAGCAGGTACGTACTGAGGAGTATCCTAAATCCAGGCAAAGGGGGGTACCTGCCTCCCTCGTTACACCTATATGTCACATACCTCATAAATACGTCAATGATTCATAAAACGAAAGCAAAATATAATGATAAATAAATGTGTTACTTCAAATTGCCTGTGTCCCATAAATCAAATATAGATTTGCTCCAGATAGTTTCTTTTCCCAAGAGTAAGTTATTCTTAACAATGTACGTGATCTAAATTGATGGAAAGGTGGAGAAGCGAAAAATTGGCTATTTGTGCCTATGAGAATATTGAATATTGAATATATTACCTTGGCGGCCTAGTAAAGGAAGTTGTTGGTTTAACCGATAGGTAAATGTTATATTTTATGGATGAAAAACAAGCTGGGCCCGTATGTTGAACGATTGAGGTAAAACACACTATGTTTTTGTAGCCTCATTGATCATTTACCAAGTTTGGTGATAGATGGCGTTGTTATTATATTGTTATTAAATCATCATCCTCATTACAAACCCGTCCTACTGCTGGGTTCTGGTCTGACATGTAATGGGTACAAGCCATAGTCCACCACGCAGTCTAGGTTAGACTTCTCATACCTTGGACAAATTTCAGATGTGTAGTCCTCACGATGTTTTCCTTCATAAAATGTCGATGACGAAGTAAAATAAAAGAAATTCAGGTTTTCATTGTTCCTATTACTTAAACATTGTTTTTATAGCCTAGCCTTCAAATTATTCTAATAACCTTAATACAGGTATAATATATTCTATGGTTCTCTGTCTCATATCTCATATTGATACCATACCAACCACTACATTAGTTACGTAACGGTCAACATTTTATTGAAGCTTGCATATTTTATGCTAATAATAGAGTAATATCGCACATTTGAATAAATTTAACTAATAATGTCATTTAAAACTGGCAACATTATTATTAAATTATTTAACTTTAAAGCCTTGCTACACTCTGTCTGCTCATTAAATACAAATTTAAATGCAGGCTCGTGAAGGCGTTACTTTGTCAAAATATGTTAAATTATAGCGTACAATTCTCGCTGTTAGACTCACGCTAGACTGCTCGTTGTTTTACTTTCATACTATGTGTAGTATGTATGTATGTATAGCCTGTGGGCTATAACATGCTTTATTAGCCCCTTATATGCCACAATTCTCTCCTTACAACTGAGAAGGCTAGAAGCATTCTCCACCATGCTCCAGTGGTAATTGATGGAAGGGTTGGATATCCAAGTGTCAGACGTGAATACGCCGGTCGAAGGTGTTTCGATATGGCTTAACTGCTGCTATCTAACGATAATACTCTCTGAAGCAAGAACATTTAGCCGACAAAGGAAAGGCAAGAGGCAAGAAAGAATAAAGAAAAAGGAAATAAACAAGAATTAAATTCATCTAAACATATAAATAAAATTTTAGTATCTGCTTGTATTATAGAAATAACCGCTTTTTACTACATGCACGAAAATACATACAGTTATTTGCAGATAGCTGATGTAATAAGGAATAACTCAGGCCAAAAAAAAAAGTAAAACACTTTGTTAAATTCCTCGCGGACGAACTCGCGGGCACAGCTTGTGATAAATAATTTTACAAAAACTTCTTATAACCTATCCTTTCGTATCTGTTCTATACGCCTGGCAATAATTTTTCATTTTGATTCCCATTGTGAGTACTCGGCTCAATATTTCATTACACAAATATCACGAGAGGCCATTAACTTGAACCAACATGTAAAATATGCTATCAATCAAGATAAAGGTATTACTCATTAACATACATAAGGTCGTTACCTTCGAAGGATGTAGGAATATGAGGAAAAGCTGACATTTTGGGAAATTTAAATAACGACGACTTATTTCACGACATTACTTAAATATTCCAGTCACGTTGATTTTACGTTTTTATCACATAGAATATTGACTTTTGTTACTTGTACGTAATACTGTGATTGCAGCTTATATTATTATTTAAAACAATCTCTATTGAAAAAGCTTGCATTATCCTTATCCATAAATAAATAGGAATGTGTCTGTTTCTTTGTCCGTCTTTCACGGCGCAGTGAAGCGTCGTTATACTATTTATAGATTAGAGATTGATATCGGTAATTTCTTTCAACCTGATGAATACTGACGGAATAAAGTAACAGAGCCAAATGACCTTAGACAGAGAATATCTAGCAATTTAACTTCAATCGCTATTCCAAGTCTCCGGGAGGAAACTGAAAGAGAGGAGGAATGGGACTCAGAAGATGATTCCTTAACACCTTACATCTTCTTCTAAATGTATAACTACTTACAGAAACCGTTAAGAACATTTTTCATAAAGTATTTTTATTTCCAGAACATCCTCCACGAGAAGAAACTAAGAACCTTCAGATGCGGGTTCGATCAGAGACAACACGTATCTACGACTGGTCCGGTTGACCAATGAGAGAGGTACGCGGGAGCATGGATGGACCATAGGATGCGCGTCTCCTCGGCGCTAATACACCTAGTACTGCTAATCTGTTCCCCGGCCAACAGCTTTATACCTGGAGCTGATGGTAAGTAACAAAGTAAAGTTCACCACTTTGTGTCACGTTTTCAATTCATTGGTTTGGAAAACACCAAAGCAGTTACATACTGATGCTTGTACAAATATGTGACGGCAGTACGCTAGTCTGCAAACAAACTTAGAGCGGATTCGGCCACATTTCCCGTTATGCACTGTATCTCTGTTATTCAAATAGACATTTACTGTTGCTCCTAGCTGCCTGAATAAGCTCAAACGGATATGACATTTTATTCGCAGGGTAACATTAATACAAGGTTGTATATTATAAACGAGAATTCATATCTGATTCATTACAACCCATAATTGTCCCACTGCTGGGCTCGGGTCTCCTCTCACAAGGTGAGGGTATAGGCCATTATCTACCACGATGGCCAAGTGTGGATTGGTAGACTTCACAC
>DWPA01002240.1:0-16176 GCA_018251375.1 Calpodes ethlius
TGTGCGTATTACTAGTTAATTATCACTTGCCTCGGTGAAGGAAAACATCGTGAGGAAACCTGCACACCTGAGAGTTCGTCTCAATGTTCTCGAGGGTGTGTGAAGTCTGCTAATCCGAACTTGGCCAGCGTGGTGGACTAAGGCCTATACCCTGAGGGGTACGTCACAAGGTGAGCTTTGTGAGAGGAGACCCGAGCCTAGCAGTGGGACAATTATGGGTTGTAATGATGAACGTGTCCTTACACAAGACTAACTTACACTAACTGTCCTAACGTTCACAGTCCTCTTACTAACTAATAATCTTGTAAACACCTAATACTAATAGGACTTACTTGCAATAATTACAGTGCGTCCTACAGTTCTACCCGTAGTTAGTCACAGGTGTCCACAGGCAGTAAGGCGTACTAGTACTCGAAGCTCGTTGGCTATCCTTATCCCACAAAACAATATATATTTCGACGGCCCCGTAGCCCAGTTAGTAGTAACCGTGCCTGCAAAGCGAGGAGTCCTGGGTTCGATTCCCGGTCAGAGCAGATATTTATGTGACAAATAAATATTTGTTCTCGGGTCATGGGAGTTAGTGACGTGTTATTTGTGTTGTCCATGCCGCCCGCGACACAGGGAATCCTATTGCAGGGGTATGAGTGTGTTAGCGTTTATTTTATTATATACACTGGCTTAACTAAATTATGTATATTGTGCTCTATAAATGTATCGCAGTACCTAATTACCACGTATCATTCTGCCTGGAAACGTGTAAGGCAATTTTTCATGTTACACAATATTAATCATAGCTACAATATGAGTAATATTAAATGCTTGGCGAATAAGTCAACGCCCAGGAGTATTATATTTTTACTTGGGTATAATCAATTTGCAGTTCTTGTATAAATTTGTGTTCGTCTTTTTTTAATTGCAAATCAAAGAAAGGAATAGAAGAAGTTCGATAATCAAATCGAGTAATCAGTGACAGCATGTCTGTAATACTAAAGACATTAGTGATGTTCCTAGTATTACTATTTGCTGTCGGCTCTCTATTCGAACACTGAAATACGCAAAAACATTTCACTTAAAGAAACTACTAATATATATAACTAATACCCTAGTCATCCCCAATAGGAGAGAGCAGGGTACATCACTAGCATGAGAGGTTGGTGCCTACTAAAGATATGATTGCGTCCTTCACATTCTATGTTTCTTAATTTCAACAATTAAAACATTTTTACTTTAATTAATATGGTATTCACATTCTTCCTCAATAGACTTTTATTATATTCAAGCTGTGTATTCTTTGTCCGCGTGGAATTTAACAAAAATTGTTTTATTTTATTCTGTTTTAGTGACCTAAATAACTCCTTATTACATCAGCTACCTGTCAGTGAAAGTCCCGTCAAAATCGATCCGATCATTTTAGAGATTGACAGACATAAATTATAAAAAAAATATTTTGGTGTATGTACCATATGTATATTGATATGTTTGTAGTAAAAAGCGATTATTTCAATATTACAAACAGACGCTCCAATTTTATTTATGTATAGATTGTATGGATATTGGCCTGCCCATTCGTATCATATCAATAAAGTATTTCGTGTAGATGGTTCTAAACATATTACAAAAACAACCACCATTGACAGACAGATTTAAAATTTATCTGACGAAAACTCTAACCGATATAACAAGCTCATAACGAAAAAATATCTAAATTACAGTTTTAATAATTATCACATTATGGCTTCTTCTTCTTAACTGTAGCATGCAAATTTTGTACGAGTGACTACACATATTATACCTATTGACTTCGACATGAGATTTTAAAACGAAATAAAAACGTATATCTAAAATTTCACCATTATGCTCTTTGTGTGTATAAAGCCTGCTGACCCATACACGCGGGTAAAGAATTACGCCCACGGCGCCACAATCGTTAAAGGAATAAAGAATTTTATTGCTCGAATTGTCCAGTTTTGTTAAACTTCGGGTTATTCATTTCCGCTGACAAGTATTGTTTTTACTTGTATCGTAATAAAACAATAACAACTTTGGTCATGAACCTACAGCAAAGATTTGAAGATAATTGGCGTATATTCTTAAAAAGGAAAGTTGTAACTTACTGACGCACTGACTAAATCATCTATCTATTTATCTATCATCCTTTGAAGATTCACTGCTGGACATAGGTATCCCTTAATGTGCGCCACTCAGACCGGTCCTGATTGTATCTAATATCAACGCTTAGAGCTAAAAAATTTAAATTTTGCATACAACTTTGCTTTATAATACAAACCCTGTAAAATTTACAGGATAGGGAATATAACGTAATTATATTTTAACTTAAAGTAACCCTATTTTTATTGCTTTACTACAATAAGATTCACTGACAAGTATTTACAGAAAACTTTCAATTCCCAAGTGATAAAAGCAAAATTGTTATCGGTTGACTTATCTTCCTAACAAAATTACCACAACTCCTAAATCCATGCGGACGTAGCCGCAGTAAGACGTCAGTTTGCTTATATTTACAAAAACTACAAATTGTTACTCGGAGGCAATTTGATAGAGCTCTACGTAATCTTAGATCGCATTTCAATTGAACGGAAAGTTTTCGTCTTGCGATTCGCTGAATCTGGGATGATGTAGGATTTTTAGACGTTCGTTTTTACGGACGAAAATACATCTGACCTTTGAAGATATCGAGCCTTGATTGTGCTCAGTGCCTTAACGTGGTTTTGTAGATGCTTCTTTTATATAGATTAACCTTATATATATTGATGATTTTGAACGTAACACAGCTCATATTAAACTCAAAGAATGTCCCAGTCAATGGTGATGAACTATCGGATTAAAATGCAAAAACTTTAAGTACCGTTCAAAGAAAAAATTACATGAGAATGATAACAAATTTCTCTACAATATTTCATACCAAACGAACACAAAATTGTGAGAAAAACTCACCGAATAGATCTTCCTGACCTTCATAATCGCATCAATAACTCGGCCGCAGTTTTTTAGGATTAATAAATGAAGGGTCTCAGGAAAACGTGATTCATCTTGTTATAGAAGTGTTGCGCTCCCGCGAGTATTCTTTTCGGATTATAGACGAATTCGATGAAATACCCGCTCCAATCGTAAACTCGATTGGTTGGAGGTCTATTTCCACAGCTTGCAGAATCACAGAGCAACTTTGTCACAACTTAATTTAGACACTAAAATATAATCGAATTTTGGAATGAAGGTGGTAATTATTATCTTTTGTTTTCCATCATCAGAACCTGTATATCATGCAAGACCAAATCTTCAGGACAAATCAAAGAAACCTACATTCGATCGAATTGCTTTCTTTTATTTCAGAGACACTATCATCACCAACCTCTTCAGATCAGACCACCCTTTGACACCAATTTCATCTCAACCATACATTGGATTATTATTGGGGGTCAAACTTACAAGATTTTATTACAGACATACACCGGATAGAAGAAAGTAAATAAAAGTTTGTAAAATTGTCGTCTTGAGTAGTGGTTGAAGCGCAGTAAACCACGTCTCATCTTTACCTTTCAATATTATAAGGTGTAAAACAAAGATAGATAACACAAATCTTGAATTTATATAAGTACATACAATTACTTAACTAGTTTACAACTAAAATTTCAGAACGACGTTCCACGTCAAAGAACATTAATTCTGAGTAAAATGGGTATAAATTGAGGGATTGCCACGCGGGAACTATGTTTCATTTTGTTGTGGGGGTCCCGCGGGAATCCTTTTTAGATTATAGCTACTTGGCTTCGCTGTTGCCGTCGTGTCAACATTATATCTTGGGTACAGGAATATACTAAAATTTATGAGCCACCTTCGTAATATCATTGTGAAAAGAATGGAGCATACATCAGAATAATGTTTGTAAATGTAATAAAATGCCGTGTCTGTTCTTATGTATGCACTTAAGTAGTTTAGAAGAATGAACTTGCGTGGTATTAATCATAAATGATTATTTTGTACATTGAAATAGATTAGAAGTAGGATAAACTATACGAAACCAAATACTATTGAATAAATAACATTGTAGTTAAATAGAATAAACATAACTCTCGCGAATTACTCGTGAATATTGACAAAAAAAATGTTATTAAAATTGTAAGTTTGCCTTGATATATTGAAATGTATTCTAAAACAAGCCCTTTAATTTGATACGTCTTTATTTTCTGATTTACATGCAATTTTTTTGTGTTTCATGTTAATTACAATGTTCAAAGTATAGTGTTTTATAACGTATATTTTTCCATCTAGTGGAATTAATCAAAATATGGACGAACAGAGAGACAAAGGGCGCAAATTATTATAAGAGTTTTTCTAATCAGTGAATAATTGCATAAAAACCCGTTCAATAATCACCCGTTCAATAATAAACTAACAGAATGATGTCTGAAATAGAAATCCTTTGCGTTATTCAACCTTGACCAAAGCGGACGGAACTTCGGAAGCTTGAATAATCTGCTTAATAATGCACTAGGTTTCCCCGCGAGTTCCTCAGAGGGAAAGTTCGATACATACGAAGCAGTTAGGTACCACTAGCAGGCATTGCAGCGCTCGGTAATATTAATAGGGAATTTGCCAGCAGGCTGAGCCCCTATAATGAAATGTAAATCGTTTAACGTTGAACTTGTACGGTTCGACTGGCAGACTTGCCTTTTATTTTACATGAAGTCGTACAGATCACGTAATGCTACTATTTGTTTTCCTGAATTTCTTACTCGACGCTTAGCTGGCGAATGAGTAGAAGCGAAGCACAAATCAAGGGTAATATAGATAAAAATATTTTACTTAAAAATATAAATAATGTGAACGACAGCTTGGTTATTTGAGAAAACACTAATGTTTTTGTAGCAAACCGAACTGTGTATTTTTATAAGAATTCTGTCATATCTTCACTTGTCTTCTTTTTTAAAATATTTAATTTTGTCAAATCTACCATAAAAGCAAAACTAAATTTATCTGGCTTGATGTATATATATTTTTTATTCCTTTGATCCCTTGCCGTCTTCTTCATTTTTGCTATGAACTGGTATGGAATATTTAAATAGAAATCATAACAACATAGATCAAAGTTACAAAAATCAACCAATGCTTTTTGGAAAGACTTAGAAAATCATCTCAGATGAGTTAATGTCAAACGAGGCAGATGTAAAGTTATCACCATTTCTATACGTCAGAAGCATAAGGTTGAATGTGCAATACTGGAAGTATGAGACATTCGACCTTATGGTTTCCATGTCAAGATATATGACTTGTACATAAACAGGCAACACACTAGACGGCACAGAGTCTGGTGATTTTATATATAAAGCAGCTAATAAACTTACCAATAAACTTTAAGTTTTAATGAGTATGCTGTACAAGGTGTGTTACGGGTATACTATGAGAAATAGGTAATTCTCTCTAATTCAGATGAATTAGAGCTTCACAGGCCAATAAAATGACCATAAATGGCACTGCGGCATCGTTTTTTAATTCAAATTTCCAATCGCCTCAACGTCAGTCTGTGTTCTACGGGAACTAACTCCCGTATTCACAAACCTTACTTAAAGGTCTCACAATGAAGTAGAAAGAAAAGATCGACTGTTTGTATTTCCATCTCTTTCATTTTAGTTTCTTATTTGTATTAAAGATAAAGATGCGTATTAAAACAATCAAATTGTTTTTGAACACGGAGGTAAAAATACTTGAATACTTACGTTACTGAGTCAATAATAATCCTGTATAGTAGGTTTTATTATAAATGTTATACCTTTGAGTTTGAAACACTCCCAAAATTCTCAACGCCAAAAAAATGAGAACAGATAAAAATTAAACACCAAATAAAAATTTTCACAATGACGACGGTGCGAATAATTTCGCAGTGAAATTTATTTTTAAAACCCAGAGCCTGTGCCGTAGAAAATTTTAATGATCTTTAATATTATGAAATGATTTTTTATTTTATTTCTGTATATTTTTACGAATCGTTAAGTCGTTGTTTTTATATGCAAGTCACTCGGCTCTCTAGATGGAATCCGAACCAACCTCCTCTGCATAGGTTAATGAATGCAGCGGGTTCAGCGCTCGCTTTTGAAATATAAAGTTGAAATACATAAGTTTATCCTTCCTGAATAATAATTAAAAATAGATAATCCCAGAATTCAAAGCAGATGGATTCCTTAATTATACAAATAGGAAACTACTAAGAGGCTTTGTAAATCCTTAATTTAAACAGTACATTTTCGGTCACCTTACAAGGGGTCCGGTTTCCCGATTAGGGTTGTCAACCTTGGAGATTATTTGGGGGTACAATATTATTAACGTGACGACTTGATGTTTTAAATTCGGATTTCAAGTCACTAGCACTTATTATGTAAGTATTAACAATTGCTAATAACAAAATTTTCCTTGGTTATATTTTTACGTTTTAGTGTTAAGCTAGTATAGTATATAAATACATTTTATTTATATTATGTTTTATTGTTATTTATTTCATTTTGTATAAGTATTTTATATTTTTGGTCTCATTAAATAGCGTCAAGTTAACAAATTATATTTAATAATTTGATAATCATATCCAAACGTCAGGAATTGGTTGTTACTTTTGGAAATAATTGCGTTGGCCACTAGTTACATCACTATTTATACCGAAAGCCCCGCTACACCAGTACCTATTGCTTACTATTAATCACACTGAATTCGTGATCATCACCAGAGCCCTTAGCTAATCACAACAAACCAGAGACATCTAAATCAAATCAAAGCCAACTGTAGCCAACAAAGCCAAGTGAAGCTACAAGCGCTCCAACGGGTACCTGAAGTCACCGGTGATCTTAATATCACATCCGTCGTCCTTTTGGATGAATTTAAATACCCGATATGGTCATCTAAGAAGAACATTCTGCTCTGTGCATTAAATAATTCGAAACTGATTGTATACTTTCACCTTGCGTGTGTGCTTTATCTATATAAAGTCAGTCAAGTTCATTTATTTGCTCCCTCCAACTTAGTAACTAGTATTGAACCATTATTTCAGCGCTAATATCCAAATACAATTTGATGAAAAGGTAGCCCTAAATCCAATCAGAACAGAAATTAAATTCTGTACTTCGAATGAATCGGGAAGCTGTGGGCTTGTCCTTAAACTTGATTAGGGACCGATCACTACTGACTCGGCATGAAAATAATTAATTAATGAAAATTTTCTATATAATGCTTATACCTTTCTCCTTTCATATGATTAAAAAAAAGTATACGTTCATGTATACTTCTATACTAATATTATAAATGCGAAAGTGTGTTTGTTTGCTTGCCCTTTTACAGCGCAATGTACCATCCTTATGGTACAATTTATGATTTGGAGATAGTTGGGAGGATCGAGAGTGAAATAGGCTACTTTTCATCGCGAAAAACCATCTCATTTCTGTAGGAATAAAAATCTGTTTGAAATTACATCTTGTTTTTATCATTCGCGTGTTCCTTCATATCCACACTAGATCTGATAAAATTCGGCCACACATCCAATATTTTGGTGATCTCCACACGTATTATAATATATCAACCTACATTTATTCCACTGTTTGGGTTATAAATTTCACAAAAATGTAGTCCATTTCTTGTTTCGCCATTACCGTATAGAACCTGTCAATTAAACCCTAAGATTAATCAAATGTGTAGCTGCAACTACATAATATCGTACTGCACCTAAAATCTTATATGACTAAATATTTATCACGAGCAGCTACAAGGGTTCTTGGGTCCAATCCTTCTCGGGCGCCAAATAAATTGAAGGGTCACAGGGTATTTTATAAGGGATACCGAGTATTGGGCCAAAATTCGGGCAATTTACCATCATCTAATGCTTCCAAGTTTCTCATAATATTGTAGATAAAGCGAATATATTCATTTCCGTATATTCATGAGGAGGGTTTTGATATGAAACAGTCTGAAAATTAAACGTGATTCCATTGCAGTGCAAAACGTTAATAGGTTCACCGCTATTGTTCGGTAATACATCGGTGTTACCTATTGTGTTACGAATATTATTGTACGTAGGTAACTGTTAACATATGCTTGAGATCCTGATGCCATTCATGTGAAAAAATGTCTTAAAATAATCCTCTATTATTTCTACTAATACTCGTGATAAACATATTATTGTGTAAATAACGTGACCTGAATTGTTATTAAATTTTTACAATTAATTAATTAGCTTGGCTTCCATCCCTTTTGTATAATAATTACTTGAGTCTTCACTTGAGTAGCAATACTCTGGTACAAAGGTGATTTTTGCACGGATTGGTGGGTATGCAGTTCGGAGATCTTCTATATGGGTTAAGTATTGCTATCTAACTATGCAAATGAGACCCATGTCTATACATGTCTTTCAGCCTACGCACGCGCTCAAGATATTGACCGCGGCTAAATCGTTGCTTAAATTGGTCAATCACTTAGAATCGACCCAAGCCTTTATAAACGCTTCAACAAGTACGTGTATAATCACTCAGGCAAGCATATAAATCTTTTTTTTATTGATTTACCTTTTGAAACACTATCTTATTCATACAAAACAAAAATTCTTTATTGTGATCAGTTTCTTTTTTAAGAATAATATTAATGTGATAGTTCTCTTTGTTCATATGATACTAAAAGTGCTTATATATTTATTGCTTTAGTTATTAATGAATTACCTCCTCGAAAATATTTGTTTGTATTACGATACGAACTCGAATCCAGTTTCGCTTTCTACTTTACACTATTTTCAATCACGAATCAGAACATTACGATTTTTTTTCATAAGAGTTGCTGTTGTTTCGCGATTACGGTTTGAGACGTTGATTTTTTCCACTGATCCTGCTCATCGAGGCGTCTGTCAAGTTCAAATAGATATTTATAGGAGGCTTTGTCTTCAACGCCTTTTGTGCTAAACTCCTCATAATTCATTTGTTTTGTAGCAGTAACGAAACACATTTCTTATCATTTACTAGCAGAACCCTGCGCGCGTTGCTACGCCAACATGAGCTGCCACGGAAATATATAAAATTAGTTGAAATGACATTGGCGCCACCCGTCGAAAATTGGTCTTTAAACCTTCTTGGGTTCATACACCATAACTTTGTTAAAGATCATCATATGATTGAATGTATCGTTTACGATTCTATAAAGGTTATACAGACAAACATTCATTTTTATATATTAGAGAAGAAGAAGAATCTATCTAGTATAATATTAAACTATTATCAATAAATACACATTTTTTTGACTTCTCATAATGGTAAATTATAAACTTTTATCTAAGCATTATTACCATTATAACCAAGCATGAGAATTGATGTGATATTGATAATAACTTTGTAACTACATATTTATTACACACGTGTTGAGTGCTAAAATGAATATCTGAGTGAGACCTGGGTACAGTGTGTAATATACTCTAGTACACGATCCAATTATATTACGCTTTACAGTCTTAATTTCCTACTGTGTTTTTAAATCTTAAGTGTGTTTAATTATTTTTTTCAGTTTGTACCCTTGAATGATTCCGTGTGTTAGGGATTGCTGTCTATCAAACATACTTTATGGTTTTTCTTATCACGTGGGATTATCCTACTGGTGTATTTTATCATTATATTGGTTTTAAGTATCCGTGTGTCGATGATTTCTGTCAAAGATATCGTTGTGTATAAAACAATGAATCAGAAGACTTTTATTTTAAATATTTTATCTTCATACTTCATAAATATTCTATCCTTGAGTACAAATGGAACGTAAATATTAAATAACTTCGTTGTCTTTATTGTTAAAGTAACTATCATAAATTGACACGTCAGTATCACGACGCGCGACGATATCAAATTAATTACAAATAACTATACTGCCAACATCACAGCATTGTCAAATCAGTACGACATGATGTGACGTCACTGTATTGCTGACGGCTTTGTTTTATTGTTCTTTATTTAAACCAGCGCCATTGTCGTTAGAACAATGGCTAATTATAATTCATCTTTTATAGCACTGTGCCGGTGACAGTTGTCATTTGGCAGCTTAGAAATGTTGTCAAGATACTTGAATCAACTGTGAGGTATGAGAGGACCTACGATACTACACTAAAAATAAGCTCCTTTTATTCATGTGTTTACTTTTTTTGGCTTATAGTTTCTCTTTTCCGTTCATCCATTCGTCTGTCCGCAGTTTAGCATAGAGACCCTTAGAGTGAGTACTAGTAAAGTTGTAATACGGCATAAACCATATTAATTATACCGACAAAGTGGCAGAATAAAATTAAAACAAGTTAGTATCTCCCGCATACGTGTTCCGAAATGATCCTTTTCTCATTTAATTCATATGTATTGTTAAGTATAATCTTTTAAAATATTGTAAACAGACCATTTTTTTGATTCAAGAACCCCTTCACAAAATGTTAAGTTTTAAAGTGCTAATTTTGGTGAGATCCAAGTGTATCTTCTCTCCTATGACAGCTATTTAATTTGTGTAGAATGAATGTAAAACTTTTATCCAATCCGCACTGGCGGAGCATGGCAGAGTTTATTGTAACTCTTCTCAGAACGAGAAACTCTTATAGATGGCCATAAATGGATAGAACCCAAATATAAAGAATATATTCCACTAACTAAGCCTTTGATCATATTCAAAAAAGAGATTATTCATAATTATTTTCCTCAAATAAGAAACTCGCAGAAAAATACGTTCATAATGAATGTGTCATAATTTTAAATACATGCGAATAATGTTACGACACAATAAAGTCAATAGCGTTTTCATTATCTTTTTATACGGGTTAATATGATGGTCCCCGCTGATAATATAGGCGACTCTAATTAGATATGTATACCAACTAACCATCGGGTGATCTCCCCACTCATTTTCCATCCATAAACAGAATACCAGTTATTAATAGTTGTTGCCTGCGTTGCGGAATAGTTGTCCCCGCTATTGCATTTGCATGAGAAACTTTGCTCAGTGAGTTAATTAGGCGTAATAGTTAAATGGTTTTAGTTTTTACTCCGTTGGGTCTCGTTGATATTCTGGGATAAAAACTATGTTATATATTAACCTATAGTCTAACTTATCGACTTATTATATTGCACACATTTTCACTTAGTAGTTTAAGTGTGATGCAAGAACAAGCATGGCCCAATATAGCCCATATTTATACTTAAGTAAAATCATAAAATTTCTATCCTAAGAATCTTTTCATTTTTATAACGATCGATATATTTTTGGATACCTGTGTGGCTCTGTTACTCTAATGGTAAATTTAAATTTTTGTTCAAGGTTTGTGTATGCTTGTGTACTGTCCATGGCATTCAGGACACAGAGAGTCCCCGCTGGTTATTTATTAATAAACTTTGCTAGGTACTCTTGATATTGTAGTCTTGTAACCACACTGTATTCCACATTTCACACATAGATTGTCTCTCGGTTAGATGAACTTGAAGATAGGACCAGGAACAAGGAAGCCCGCTTGATTCACGCGGACTTAGACCAATTGAAATGTTGCCAAGTTACTGTAGCAGTTAGAGACTTCAAGAGGCTAAAACATAACATATAGCTACATCGATAGCTTGTTTTGTAAATATCCAACAAATGAACTGAAAATTAATGGGATAGTAAGTGGGTGGGGTTTTGTCGGCCACAATGGAAGAAGGAATAGGAATAAAATACTTACAGCTTGACGGCCTGGTAGCCTAGTTGGTAGTGATCCTGTCTGCGAAGCGAGGGATCCGAGTCCGGGGGTACGAGTCCTGGCCGGGGCAGTTATTTATATGACAGATAAATATTTGTTTGCGGATCATGGGTGCTAGTGACGTGTTATTTGTGTTGTCCATGCTGCCCGCGACACCGGGAATTCACCTGCGGGGGTATGAGTGTGTTTGCGTTTGCGTTTATGTTCATGTTTTAGTTAAGTATAAAATGAACTTCAAATATTAACATACTTTTAATACTAATGCTCCATTAAACCGTTAGAAAGAATTACTTTGGTCGATATTTCAATGATTATTATTACGGTATCTTATTTTCATTACATTACGTTTATTTCAATGAACAACTTTGTGCATCTGCCTGTTAATGAAGCATTGGAATTCAAATTAGTGTTCATAATGAAGCTCGTGTTGTGCAGCTGACTGTGAGTTTTCGTGTTCCTTTTCATTATACTGTTATGGTCGACAAAATCCCGCCTATTTACTATCAGACGAATTTTCAGTTCGTTTCTGCAGCTAACTATTAGTTTTATATAATTTTGTGGTTATTGATTTTAGGCCGCAATTTTAATGTTTGATTAGAAATTCGGTCAATGGCAAATTGAATATTAAGTTTTCTATAAGCGAGCTCGTGTAATAATTAATCAACCGGCTAAGTAATTAAGCCTCTGGTAGCGCCGCGGTACAAAAATCGATGGGAGCGCAAAAGCTATACGCAGGGATGAAACAACCGACCTCTCTGAACTTTATGGCCTAGGGAATAGAGCTCAACTTCAAAACACCCATGTAATATATTTCCATCGAGTATCAATTTTTATTTTATTTCTTCCCGAATTGGAACGCGTTGGAAATATTGGAATGGAATCAAAAAGGTGTCGTGCCGCTGAATGGCGTGAATCACAAAAAGTTTGTTTTATTACTTAATATCTACAGACAACGAATTCGTTCATATAGTAGTGGAAACTGTGTTTTATATATATAAAATAAATAAATTTTATACTGTCACTATCGTGTGATGGGCAAAATTTCGCCCCACTTACCAATTGCGGTATTTATAGTAATTGCAGTATTTACGGACGGCCCCGTAGCCTAGTTAGTAGTGACCCTGCCTGCGAAGCGAGGGGTCTCGGGTTCGATTTCCAGCCGGTGCAGATATTTATGTGACAGATAAATATTTGTTCTCGTGTCATGGGTGTTAGTGTTATATGTGTTGTCCATACCACCTGCGACACTGGGAATCCTACTGCGGGGGTATGAGTGTGTTAGCGTTTTTAAAATAGTTAAACGAAAGCAAAATATGGTAATAATATCTTTTAAAATTACTATCTATAATACAGGATACATTTACCTCAAAGGATTAATAAATAAATCCTTACACACTAATACCCCCGCACCAGTATTCCCTTCGCGGGTGGCGTGGACAACACGAATAAGGCATCACTAGCACCCATGACCTGAGAACAAACATTTATTTTCACAAAAATGTTTGCTTCGGCCGGGAATCGAACCCGGGACCTGTGTCTTTGCAGACAGGGTCACTACTAACGTACGTGGTCGTAAGTGGATTGGATGTGATGATTAATTTACTTCAACACTGTTTGATCAATCTTATTTACTGTCCGCGTGAAACTATAAAGGCCGCTAATACCAACAGCAACTGTTCGTTAAAAAAAAGTCCACCTTAAAATTATGTTACCTGCGCTAACCGGTTAAAACAGCCATTTAATTAAATGTCTATGTCTATCGTTAACCGACGAAACCATGCGACTTAAATAACGGTCTTTGCAAATGAATTGTAGAAGCATCATATAATGTTTGCTTTTTAGAACTGCTATTTAAATTAAAATTTCTAGAAGCGAATCATATTCATCCAAAGCTTTATCTCGGTTTTATCTAAATGAAACAAGCACGCCATAAATATAGCCTGGGCACATAATTAGTATGACAACGTCATCTAATCTGTTAGTTATAGCTTTCCAACTTTGTTCGTTATACATCGCAGCGTTAGAGAGGACGGAATACATTTGTAGCGTAAATCAACGAGAAATGTACTGAAAATTTAACAAACGCAGCTGAATATCATGAATTCGTAATGCGCAGGCAATTACGGCTGAATATCTAACTGGTCGCCCTAATGAACAAACAACTTTAATTTTATGATGCACTTTGCAATCTATTTTATACGGATTATTTATTTTAAAGATTGTACTGTCATGTTATAGCAATGAATGTATCTTATACATGCACGGAATTGTAGGAATATGTTATATGCTAAATATTAAATTAAAGTCTACAAGTGAAAGAAAATATGCAAAAAAAATATGAGTGATGATGACTGAGAAAATAATAAGTTGACGAATTATGTTAAATGAAATAATACTCACAGCTACGACATACTGCCTTAAACGGTCAATTGAGGTTAAGAAAAGAACAGTAAGTATAATAGCTACGTATATTTAATACAATACAAACATCAGCTTCATCATCACGATCCATAACTGTCCCACTGCTGGACTCGGGTCTCTACTCACAACGTTAGGGATGTGCGGATTGGCAGACTTCACGCACCTTTGAGAACATTATGAAGAACTCTCGAGTGTGCAGGTTTCCTCACGATGTTTTCTTCGACCGAAGCAAGTGATACACGCACATAACTTTTTGAAAATTACAGGTGCGTGCAGCATTGGCTCTCACGCCCGCCGAACTACTAGTCTATCATTTGTTTAAAGACAAAAGTTTTACATGTAGTGAGATTGAAATTAACAAAAATAAGTAAAGGAGAATATGTGTGAGACAATGTGCAATTAAGTGTTATGTAAATAGTCCAATTGACAGGCCTGAGAGTCCAATCTTTCGTTTTGTAAATTTTGATATGACAACCCATGATTATACTATCGGTCATTATATTAGAATAACTTGAATTCCATCTGCAAGTCCAAGTCAAGATTTTATCACGCTATCCGAGTCCAGTTGGAGTACTACCTACTTTACGCCTTTGAGAACATTACAGAGAATTCTCGGTGTGCGGGTTTCCTCGAGATTTTTGCTTCGGTAAAGCAAGTTAATAACTTTATGAATTCAAATTCGACGTTGAAATATTACTGGTGCATACCGAGTTTGAACTGCAAGTACTCCGGTCACGAAGTACAAAGTGATCTTTTACGTGAACACCGACACGATGTACAATTAAGTTAGAGTAATTATTTCAAATTAAATAAGTTAAGCAGCTATTTTTATTCAATAGTTTAGAATTTGAAGGAAGAATGAACTGTCAATACTGAGAATAGTCTGCGAATAAATAGTCATTAATTTTATTATTTAAGTAAAATTAGATCTTGAAGAAAACAGCGGGTGTTCGCTGGATTCAGAAGGCTCGGGACCGGTCTGTGTGGCGCAAATTAGGTTAGGCCTATGTCCAGCAGTGGACTTTCTTAAAGGCTGATAGATAGATAGATCTTGAGGATAGAAAATAGTTACTTTAGTAATTATTTACTAACTGATTAATATTAATAAGAAACTTTGTAAAAAATATGCTTATTTGGACGTCACTCCTACGACATCCACTGTATATATTATGTACACACAGAAACTTCCTTTTGCGTGTGTGCATGGCGTGGAGGTTAAAGGTCCTGACGCACCGGGATTTTAGATTTAATTTTTTAACGTATTTTTTAAGTTGATAGATTTCTTTTCCACGTATATGTATAATTTTCATGTAAATTTTGATCTAATTATTCAATAATGTTGCTGAACAATCTTTTAATTACTATAATAAGGTATCTTGTTACAGTAACGTATCTTTTACAACCGTGATATATGACAATCGGTTCACGAAAATTAAGGATTAAAAATCTTATCCAGATAATTACCCGCTTATTAAAATTTTAACCGTAGGTACCTGTGGCCCGGATTTGGCGGGAAAGTTTTAATTAAATTACGGATGTAGGTAATTGGGCGGTTGTTACGAAGTGACGAATAAACTTCCACATTTTGATGATATTTAACGGTACATCCGGTTTGGTATATTTTGTTTACTTTTTGACATTTCAAAAAAAAATACTTATTTATACATTTGATACTTATCTATATATAATAACGATAGAACTATAAAGTTACGAATGATTCACAGGCATTATTTAGTTGCCTTTTTACACAATGAAATGTTAATTAGAATAATACAGTAGATGTATTATACTCGGGGCTATGTTTGTCTTCTCTGACCTTAAAAAAATGTAGATTACTAATTTATTATTTAATATTTTTCAATTCATTTGTTTGAATACCATAAATTTTTTAATTAAAAATTACTCGTATTACATTCTAATAACAGGATAGGTAATTTGTAACCAAGTTTATTTATAGGATCACTAACAGAAGTTCAATTATCTATTCAAATGACCGTAATATGTCTGTAACGAACCTTCATTATAAT
>DWPA01002241.1:0-16175 GCA_018251375.1 Calpodes ethlius
TCGTGATAACTCAATAATTTATGGCACATGTCGTATTGTGTCCGGAGTCCGAACTGTATGGCCACAGCGCAACGAACTCGTCATGCAGCCGACCAATGCGCCTAGAGATGTAAATTGAGCGGTGCGCGCGGGGTGAGGTATGTTTATATAGGTCTAACTGTATTCGAATAAATATTCAGTACTGAGCGGTAAATATACAGTAAATTGACAAACGAAAAGATGGGCCTTCCTATGCCTAGTGATCATCGTCCACGATGGACATTACACATCTATAAGTTGTGTTGCTGATTGCAAACGAAACGTGTTACTCATATTATTACTGGCTGTCGGATACTGTGATTGAAACACGTAAATTTACTTTTCACTGTCAATTTCAGAAGAAGTGAAGACCTAGCCATGCAGAAACCGTCGTTGTTGGATAAAACTAAGTTGTACAGAGACCAACGATCTCCAAAAGTAGGACCTGGTACCATAGCCTTCCCATTATTCAGCAAATTGGACTACAAACCCATTTATTGGGCTTTGACGAGTTTACACTGGTTCTCTTTTTGTAAGCTTTTATTTAACTTAGAATGCTTGTTACTCTGTAAGTTTTTTTTGGCTCATGCAAACTGAATTAAAATTATCTTATGAAATTGAAATCTGATACCCTGCTTCACTTAAAGCTGACTCTAAACAAGAGAACTACTTAATAGTGCACAATTACTATTTTTTGCAGTATAGAAGAGTCTTTGAAACTATTAATCTATTTAACGTAAAAACTGTTGATATTCAATTTATATTTCTTGTTTTTTTCCGTCTGCATGATTTACACGTTATTGGTCTGCCGTCGTCACAAGTAATATACTGTTGTAGGTATACTGTGGCGCTAGTGTAGTCCGTGTCGCCCACGCCCCACGCCACAATGAAACGCCGAACACTCGCAGTAGATCGCACGGATAGATTGCTCTGATGCCACAACAGTTTGATTCCGTATCGGTTTGGTGTAACTTTTATCCAATATTTTATCTTTTGTTCCGGTATGATTCCTTTTTAGGTACAATTACTTGATTATTTAGTTATCTTCCACGCTTTTTATAAAACGTTACTTATTTAATCTTTAGTCCCTGGATGACCGAGCTTTGCTCGGGGGCTTTTTAGTACATCATGTTTCTTTGGACGTATATTTACTTATAAGAATTCAAATAATAAAAAAATAATTAATATAAATAAAATATGAATAATATATTTTGATCTTACCGACATAAATAATAAATTAAAATTAAGGAACTCGAAAAAAAGAGAAAAAGTAAAAGAAATAATCGGACTGAAATTTGAACGCGGGTTTTTAGCGTTTTAAGACGCCGATTTTTCGACTGAGCTATTCTAACTTGGCAAGTGACAGCGAAATTTAGCTTTGTATTCTAATAATATTGTAGGAAATTTTAATGAAAATATAGTTAAAACGACATTTTCTGAAAATAAAACTTAGATCGATTCATCGCCCCCGGAATACAATATCCCCCTAAATACAAATTATCAAATAAATCGTTAAAGTTAAGTTTAAAGATATTAGATTTTTCTTTTGTGTTTGTGCAGATAAAACACGAACATTTCCATACACAGGTTTATTACAATCATCATAATATGACTCCTCCAGCCATGACTAATTTCATAAATCAGTGGTAGACTGAAGCTTATAGACTTAAACTGATCCTCGTGTGATAAAGGATATTCTAGACAGCTTGGCCATTGAACAATTATTATTCAACCTAAATATATACTAATAATATATTATAAATACACATATGTCCATCTTAGTTTACAGGCATTTTAATCTGTTTCTTAGTAAGTTGCTCAATTAGAGACTTGACAGAAAATACATAGCTCTTCTGCCAAATCTGCCTAAACTAAACTCCCAGCAACTATGAATTAGGAAAAGTTCTATTGCAGAAAAAAAAATCTAACTACAATTGTATCGAAGAGTACGGAACATTAAATTATATATACATACATATACGCGCAGAACTGTGCCACAAACACATTTGTATTTACAGAACCTACTCCGTTTTTCAGTAAAGTTTGATTGTGTTCCCAAAGTGTCTTAAGATACCTGTCATGAGAGATCGGCAATATCATTTAAATAATGTGTAAAATAATGATCATGGAATAATCCGTTACCAATCTTAATGTCGAAATAAAATTGGACTTTGATTTCATTCTAGACTTGAAATAAGTTTTGTATAAGAAGATTTTTTTCTACACTCTATGCTCATTATAATAGACTTATTTTAGTAATCGATTTTATAAGTAGCGAAGTACAAGGGAAATATAACAAGTGATTTTTTTTTAATAACATTTTGACGAGAAAATATGCCTTTTTTTATTGTAAATTGTGAATAACTTATACAACTTGTAATAAAGTTAAAAATTGGTGACGTATATAAGCATATAGAGTTTTAGATGTTAGTACGGGACTTCCATATTACATGTATTCACACCACAATCCCGCGGAGACGGCTCGGGGCTCAGATCGGACGCGTCCCGGCAGATTTCCTACACGTGTCGAATTCTCTTACGGCGAATTTGACGTGAAGTCAATCGACAAATAATTCGATTCCCACGCTAACTTAATCAAAGTGTACCGGTTGATGACATATAATATTGATGAAATCAACAAGTTACGTGAATCTATTGAGTTAAATTGGAACTATTTCAATTCGCATTTCCTTTGTTAAATTATGCAGGTAATAACCGACTATATTATTCTGATTTTTTTACCATTTGTCTTAGGCTAGTCAAGTGCGTTCAAAGATTTTTTTTTCATATTAATATTTAACTTGCAATGTTTGATTGAGTCAAATGTTGTATACTGAATTAGTTTTCCTCTTCTTCTTAAAATGTTATACATTGCTTTAGATCCGATTACAATGCATTTTTATAATAAATGTGACATGAGAAATCCTTAATAGTGAACACCAAAGCTAGGATTTTAATTGTATACGTGTTACTTACAAAGTCATCATTATGTAATTGATGGTTTCCTTCACTGTAGGCAACGCATCGATCTTAACATAGGTTTATTGATTTATAAATTAATATCGGAAAGTCCGTGTATATACATTCAGGTGATTTATCTTTCCATGGTCTACAACTTTATGTACGCTTTTTATCAATTCCTAAGCCCTTTTATGCACGATATTTGGAAATAAAGTATCTAATTGTTTTGTGTATTGAGAAATCACGTCTATTTTATTCATTGTTTTAAAAGTAACATGCCATATAACTTTTAACTATTATAACGACATATAAAATTGTTCAATTCATTGTAAAAACAGTATTGTAGATCCTCGTAGAACGAGAGCCGAACCTATTTGCCGGCACGAGCCGCGCGATCTTTCGCGTCAATCTCGTGGGATTGAATCCATTCCCCGCTCCTGTATAGTCTACAGTCTTTGAAGAGAAATTGATGTTTACTTTTGCATATTATGTTTTAAAATAGGTTAGGTTCCTGAGACGCATTTTCTATGAACTAGTAGAAGTACTATTTTGTTTTGACTTTGATTTCGACGATGATGAAAATCGATTAGTTATCTGCTTGACAATTTACATACACTGCTGGGCCAAATGAGCTGAGAGATGAATTAATTTTTTGTTTATCGTATTCAATAAAAAAGAAAGCTTATGTGAATATCCAAGGAACATGACGAGGCAATGATAATTAAAAAATGGCAGTGAATCGTAGTAATATAGTAAAGGTATAGATTTGGGAAATAGCCACTGAAACGAATAATCGAATTCATTCAATATGTTTGCATTGTAAAATTACTTAGATAAGTTGCATATCAATCTAGCTAAAAATTAGGTGATGTTTATTGAAAATAAAGACTTTAATAGTTTAATTCTCAACGTAACCGTCAAGCGCAATTAGCAGTTTAACGGGAACAAAACTATTTGCACTACAGTCCCACGGAGAGAGTTTCGATCTGGAATGACAGTCCCAAAGGAATTCATCCTATTTCGTGCGATTTGAATGGATCTGTTTTATACGTATCTAGTCTTGAATGAAATTAGTAGTCAACTGAAAGTACGGATGTACTTATTCAATTAGATTGTTCGTGGCTTATTGAGATGACTGTATTTTTAATTGACTTAAAGAGGGGTCAAGTTAAAAATTGTAAGTTATAACTAATAACGTCTCTGTGATATAGGCTTAAACCAGTTGATATATTACGAACAGATTGACAACGTAACGTCTACTACTGTTTATGGAAGTATAGACATAATGAGGATTGATACGTACAACTTAGCGGTGTAAGGGTTCATGAAGTTGTTCCATTAGCAACCACTCAAAGCCCCGTATGCGTCCTTGTTGCTAAACTTGTTGCAGTAGGAGCGGTAATCCTTACTTGCTACGCTTCGGAAAACTTGAGCATTATGTTTACAGAGTGCTTTCACTAGAAACAATGTTATTAATTATTACTAGCATTTTATTATATTATTTCATGTTCCCCTTTCAGTGTGAGTAATAATTTACAATAATCAATCAACAAGAAAAACATTTCAGGATTAAAAAAAAAATCCAAGTAATATTTGCCTTTTATTTATATGAGAGCTATTTACCTTACCTTATTTAAATATAAAAACATACTATAAATTGGCAATTAAATATTTTGGAAAACCATTTAAGATGAGACCTGTGTGATCTGTAGCATACATTTTTTGGTACAGCAGAATCAAGTTAAAAAGTATTTAATTTAAGAACACTGAACCAAATTGTTATTGAATATTATTTATTTAAAAAATGAATGATTATTAGAAATGTATGGAAACAAAAATTCTGTTTATTTAATCATTATCTTTTGTGAATACAAAAATATATAAATAGCTACCCAATTACATGCTTATTACAATTATGACACAGGCTCACTCAATGTTGAAACGAATTAAGTAACTTTGATAGTGAAAGAGCAGTAAATTAACTTAGTAAAGCCTTGAAGAGGCTTTTGACTTGAAGGCAGCCGCACTTTAATTGAACGGGAAAGGCAACATGGGTGAATTATTCCCATCCTTTATGGTTTACTTGATGAAAGACGAAGAAAAGTGCATCAATCATGTAGCAGGGATGTTTACAACCAAGTGATGGATCTTCGTGCGTCAGGATGGTGGAATTAAAACGTTTTGTGTACACATTCCAAAATATTGTAGATTATGAAGAGGCTAGCAGCTTTGCGTCTATACTCGAAGCCTTGAATCAGTCTTAACCAATTTAGGATTACTAGCAATCACTTTTGGACGAATTTATCAATCGAATATGATGCAAATTGAAATCATATCAGAACTGCACACCAAATAAAACTAGGTTGTTAATATGTAGCCGAAAACAATTTCCGGAGAACAAACTTCACAGGTTGATATATTTTGCGACGAGAAAACATTGATTACTCAAGGAGATAATTCACTTAGAAGTCCTTTACCGAACCCAAACTAGAATATGCCATACGCTGAAAGTGTTTATTAGGCTAGCGTGCCAGTCAAAGATCTTCGATACGTCGAGGGAGATGGCGCGTCAAGCGCCTCCCTATTATCTCGAGGGCCTCGCCCACACATGAGTGGCTGTCTACCAATTTCGGCGGAGTCTTCATTTTTTATTACTACTATATTGTTTCACATACACATTGGAAAATATATGAATACATCAATGTTTAACATATTAATGAAGACCATATCATTCAAATTAAGTTGAACGAATGTCCATAAAGTGTCTTAACACGTAAGTACCGTGAAGTTCCGATTATTTTTCTGTAACTTGTTCTTTTAAGTATAAGGCCAAAATTTAAATTACGTTAGTAACGTCAATTCAAATATTAATTTATATAGACTATACTTTAATAATAATAAATTAATATTCAACTTTATACTTGAGACTTGTATTTACTCAGTTTTCAATGGTTTTTCCAGTTCATAAAGATATTATTAAAAACAAAAAAGTCTTGGTATTCAAAGATAAGAGTAGGTACTTACCTATTATTTTAGTTATCATACATTCAAATTGAAAGACACTTAAAATGTATTTTAAAACGTAGATAAACAATTTTTCATGTTTTGTTCTATTTTGTAATAGCAGGTCGACATACTTGAAATATGTACGAGTATTATTGAAAAATGTCGAATTTAGCTTAAGTCGTTTCATTTTCATTTCAAATTAATCAACTGTTCATTGTCAAACATTGTATACAGAATAAGAATAAATTTTTGATTTAACAATATTATAGAATGTAAAGAAACTATTAGTACGCCTTGGCAATAAAGTCGTTGTTTTAACGTCTTAGCCAACGACAAAAGTTGTGATCCCATCATGCCCCCTCTGCGCTGCCGCCCGAGATTCCCTTATATGTGTGTGCATACACCACACTCTTCGTGGCTTCTTTGTTGCGTACTATTTTTATCGGACTATAAAATATTCAACACATTAACTGCTCGTATAAAAGTATGCATTTACTTTCTAAAAGTCGAATATTAGAGTAGTTATAAAAATGTAATCAATAATTATTGATTAATTATAAATTCTTATATTAACTTGAATGTTTCACATCTGCTAGATGTCCCATGGCGGACTACATTTTTTCATGGTTAGTATAGATTGATAGATAAATAAGTATTGATCGCAAAGTCAATGTTATTATTTAGATAAATGCAGACAAAATTTTCAAACTAGAATACATATAACTCGGCAGCCTTGGCAAGATTACACCGAGCAATAAAATAAAATCTATCTCTCACAAATTCAAATCAGTCTTCTGTATCGCGCACTAAAATGACATCTCCGTTCTATTACGAAACGTCCACAAGATCCATTACTCCAGAATGACTTTTGTTGGCCATCACGTCAAATTATTCATTGGGTTCCATTGCCCAGCGATATTTTCTTCTCTATTAAGGAATAAACGCACGATACAGGCTCTGTATCGCCGACTGCTTCGTGTTTTGTTATGAATGGATTTTGCTCTGTTCTCAGTCTGAATAATACGGCTACGATGTTGTTTAAAAATGTAGCATCCCTTGCTGGTTTTGTTAGATACAATATATAATTCTTGACTGCAGCCCAGCAATGGTTATAAAACAAGTTTCGGCGAGCATGTTCGTTCGAAAGCTATATGTTTTGAATATGGGCACGCGGTCAAGATAAGACCCAATGAATTGTGACAAAATAGCCAGTCGTGTTTATTGTGGTCGTTTCGGCATAAAACGTTGTTGGCTGGTCTCCCGTTCAATCTATTGTGGGGTTCTGTTGGAATTGTTCGTGCCTCTTTCGGGACGATGCGGGTAGTTGGTTCCGTGCAAATCGCCTCGCTCGTTAATCTTCAGTGTTCCGGAGACGTTCGGTTTCAGCGGAAACTGTTACTGCAGCTTTTAAGATCATTTGTACTGGAGTAAGATGTACACAATTGCGAAGCTTTTTGCTGTAAAGGAATTCGTTGTGAGTGCTGTGAAAACGGAAACAATAAATTATTGATGTTTTTTTTTTTACTTGGCATAATCTAATTATAAGTGGTGCCTTACAGTAAGGTGTAATTTAAAGAAATATTTGACGGCATTAGGTCTTTATCGTTTATCAGTCCCGAGTTCCATTGCTCATTTTTTTATATAATGTAATCGGTATACCTGGAGATAAATGGCCACCGTCACGTTCACTAACATGTTTTCAACCTCTGAGGAATCGGTGGACCCGCAATATTAGGTAATTTTTCTGCCATTACATCATACGAGAATCAGGTAATATATTATATTTAAACAAGTTATATTTGTAACGAACAATAAATATATCAACATCTACAATTCTTTCGATCCCGAATAATGAATCGGCAATTGATTTTGGAACAACAGATACAATATAATCTTATTTTATTTATTATAGTTAAAAATATATTTCATCTTACCATCTTACAATTGTAACGAGATTGCATCATTCAGATAATGTCAATAATTCGCCTTCTCTTAGAAAATTGTTTTCTAAATTCTTTTGTATTTAATAATATTGTTTTCGTAGTTGATATTTAATACAGAAACGATTTAATGACAGTATTTTGTTTAAAAGTTGAATAAAATTTTCTACTATAATTATTTTTTGTCAAACTTTAGAGATATACATATAGATAGATAAACTTGGTAACCTGGATTTGAAGTCTCGGTATAATAAATATCAATCTCGCCCACGACTTAATAAAACGCTAACGAAGACTGACTGATAGACAGACGACGCAGAGCTTAAATCAGTAGGACTTGTATGAAACTGTACAATGATTTCTTATTCATTATTTCTTGGTATATTCCTTATTATTTATTGGAAGATAAAAGTTTGTATAAGTATAAACACGAAGATTCTCTCATTCACTTCAAACTTGGAATTTAGTCTTCATAACTGAATTAAATTAGCACAATTTCTACTTATTACATATTTTTTTTAATTCAAGCCCTAAGGATAGATAGATTGTTATTGTAAGTGACGTATAAGTTGTATTATATGTATTTTAAGTTCATTAACACGCATTATCAAAACAACATGTCATTGAGTCACTGGGTTTTATTATTGGGTTTTTTCCGTGACCACATGCTGAGGGTGAAACCTTTTCACCCACAATCTTCTAGTTTTAAGGATTTATTTAGTTTGTTATAATTTGTAGTAACTTATTTAGGTAAAACAAACATTTATTCATTCAAGAAAGTATAATGGGAAGTGAATGTATAAAAAAATTCGTGGGCGACATCGTGGGCAGAAAATCAAAATTGTTTTTTAAGCCGTTAGTAAACACCTAAAGTTTGTGATTATTTTCCTTAGCTATTACAATAATGGAATGTATTTCTAGCCCTATGAACTCATAGGCTGGGAAAAACGACCTAAAACAATAAAATGGGATAAACATGAAATCTGTAAAACATGTGATAAAAATAAGCGAAAATTGTTTTGGGTACGAATATTACGTGAACGAGTGGGAAAAGGTTTTCTCATTCGAAACGGTTCGGTTATTTAGCAAAAGTAAAATATAATTGTTATTATTGTCTCCGACATCTGTCTATATGATAGTTATTTTTCTATTTTTTATTTAATTTTCAATGTTTGTTATTTGTTCGTTTGGATTAAGTCCTTTAATCTGAATTAGAATTACTTCCTAGAGTCCTATGAAGTTCAAATTTGACACACTGCTTTATGTCCGATAACTATGCATATTTAAATTAAATACGACCGGATACTTTACTTCAAAATGGCTCCACATAAGCGAACTCTTCAATTATGTTCACAGTTATTAAATTGTTCGCATTATAAAAAGTGTTTTTAATTTATTAAACTATTGGTTTATTACATAATATATATTTATGTATACATCTGTATATTGAATAACATTTATGAATGTGCGGAGTTACTGCGTATACATATACGAGTACATATGCACATACATTTTTCTTTTATAAGTATATAAAATATATCGGTCTTCGTTTAAATGCTTAGCGTAAAGCCCAACTGGTACAGAACGCGTTACACATTAATTACATTGTTTGTACCCTAAAGTCTTATTGTGATCAAAACATTCTGTAAATAAATAATAGTTCTTACATTGAAGCGCTTACAGTACCTTGATGTAACATTTTGTAAACATTTTTAAACACTTACGAGTAGTTTCCGCCAAATCGTTCCGCTCGTTAATCTTGAGTGTTTCGAAAGACGTTTAGTTGTGGGAACGGGACCGCAGCTTTTAGGATCGTTTGTAGAGCCGGCACGGATTGTGGCTTGATGTTTTGAATGTCTCGTGGTTTATATGAATTGCTGATAAACTGGTAGATGAAACACCTCATAGTTAGTGAGGATCACTCAAGGACTAGCAATATTAGTGATGATACTGATCCTTTGCCAGTTATTAAAGGAAAGAGAGAGAATGAAAGATCATTACACAAATTTCATCGAACGTTGGTTTCCCGAACGTGGTGACGTGAGTTCGAATTCTGCACGCATCTCTAATTATCAAAAAGTTATCTATGTTTTACAAGTTAATTATCACTTGCTTCGCGAGGAAATCTGCATACATGAGAGTTTTCCATAATGTTCTAAGAATTGTGTGAAGTTTGCCAATCCGCACTTGGCTAGCGTGGAGGACTATGGCTTATATCCTCACATTATGAGTGGAGACTCGAGCCCAGCAGTGGCAGAGTTATGGGTTGTGATAAAGATTAATTTTGTTAGTAATATTTTTTAAGATAGAATACTTAGGCAAAGTTCCACCATCAAGAAGTGAAGTCCCCCTGCCCCCGCATCACCCAGACGTGTATCAAATAACTTCATAGGATAACAGGAAGAAGTTCTCACTCAGCTAGCATGATTCGACGCAATCAAACACTGATTAAACCTCTTTAAAATAAAGTATAAGTACATTATAGGTCGAAGTTCGGTTCGGTGAAGGAAAACATCGTGAGGAAATCTGCACACCTGAGAGTTCACCACAATGTTCTTCAAGGTGTGTGAAGTGTACCAATCCGCCCTGGGCCAGAGATAGACTACGACCTATACCCCTCACCTCGTGAGAGGAGACCCGAGCCCAGCAGTGGAACAATTATGGGTTGTAATGATGAGTGGAAATTATGACATTATAGGTCTTTGTACATAGATATAATTTTCTTTTTTGATGACGTAATAGTTTAATGACAATAATGTTTCGTGCGTTCAACAAAGCTTGCGGCTAACACACCTTTGTTTTGTTTTAATTAAAATAATTTGCTAACTGCACCTGCCAGTTTGCTTACGTGGTCTCTCATCACGCTAATAATACGAGATTTGTTAGTAGCATGTAGTAATTAGGTAAACCCATAATTTGAAAACTCGATGTCACTCTGGTTTGATATATTTATTTACTTTAAACAAACTTGTATTTATTTAATACTATCATTTATTAAAAAAATGTGACCTAAAAGGTTGTACAAGTGGAAATATAAAAACTGAGTGAACTAATTAATAAAGTTTTCAATTAAAATATTTTACAAAAGCAAATGAAAATATTACATTTCAATTGCGACGGTAATTAAATTTATAAAAAGAACAATAAGGTTTTCAAGCGAACGCGTCGACAGAAACCCGGAAACCGGAACTGACGTAGCGACTAGCGACCCCTAGCGGTTCGGAATGAAAGCGTGTTTCAAGTAGGCACTGTTCGTGAATGTTCACGCTATTTATTAAGTACTTTTCTAAGAAATACCTCGCATGTTACGTGTAAACTGAAGAATGTAGGCACTCGTACATATTATTTAAATGCCGTGCTTTTCAGTTTATAAAATATAAAATGTTTTAGTTTAATCGCTTACATTTAAATACAAAAAGTTACTTATTTATGACCGGTATTTTACGAACGTCATGTTTAACCAAATTTATTGCGGTTGGTTTTTTAATTATATCAATTAGAAACCTATTCATTTATCGCAAAAGCTTCTAAACAAGTAAATACCATTTATTTCTAGCCTCGTAACATAACTCCTCAAGTACCAACTTTAAGTCCTATTCATATGATTTATGAGATATTTAGCTGTAACTTCCCCAACACTGTTCCGCTGTTGATATATCATAACAATATTATATAAGTTGAGTTAATATCTTTGTAAACTTGTTGAGTGGTTTTTTTGGTGTATTCCACAAAACAATCAATAGAAAAATAGACAGAAGAACTGTTATAAAATAACAAAAAGTAATTAAAAAAATTAAAAAAGTTTAGGGCCGAAGTTGAGTCAAGCGTATGGGCCCGAGTTTTTTCATTATCCATTATTTTACTGTCCAGATACCGATTGCATTAATTTGTATATAAATTACATTCTCTTCTTTCCTCATCGCAACCTATAACTGTCCCACTGCTGGGCTCGGGTCTCCTCACTTATTGTGTATGGTACAGGATATAGTCTACCACGCTGGCCAAGTGCGGATTAACAGACTTCACACACCTTTGAGAACATTATGAGGAAATCTCAGGTGTGCAGGTTTCCTCACGATGTTTTCCTTCACCGAAGCAAGTGATAATTAAAATGTATTACGCGCATAACTTTTTGAAAAATTCAGGTGGAAAAAAAAGTCTCCTCTTTAAATTACATTATTTCCAAGAGTAAGGAACAAAAGTTCAACTTCCAAATTGCATTTACTGCGAAATGCAGTTCTGACATGATCATTACAGAAGATCTGAGTGACCGTGTCCATAAACTTCAAGTTTGCGTCCTTAACTCTACGTTGGCTAGTCGCTGCTATAAAGTGGATTCCAGATTATCTTCTCGGTAAGCTCTTAGGGAACTTTCCAACTTGCTTACTTTAAACTTACAATTTTGATCTCACCGAGAAAAATATTTTGGAACAAGAAGTTGAGATGATTCGAGTGGCATTCTGAATGGCTGTCACTAACTGAAAACTCAGCCGTAGTAAATTGTTTTCCAAAGGAACAAACACCTACTCTGAAGACGAGTGTTTTAACAGTGAGAGATTCAAGGTATATAATTCAAACTTTAAATAATGTTGCTCTCGAAGGGAGCATCATTTTATCAGCCCCTATGATAAATAACCAGGTTAACTACTCGAGGAAGACACTTATAAAACTAAGTAAAGTAGAGGTAGTAATATTATTCTACTTAAGTAAAATTCTATTTGTTTTATGTTTTTTCACAGCATTTTTATTTCATTTGCCTTGTGTATAAATTTACTTTATCATGTAGCCCGTAACTTATACATGTGTGATTGATGTCGTTGGTGATTGGAACTTTTACTAATAAAGTCCACATTCTAAATTCAAAAATTTTTTTATCATCTCTAGGGATGAAAATAGCATTTTTTATTGTCGTTCACTAGTTTGCGAGGAAACAAATAGTGGATTTTAAATAAATTTGTACAAAATCAATGTTTATTATGCTCGGAATGCTATTTTAGAATCCTTTATGTCCGTTCTCGTTTCAAAATTACATTCGCGCATTAAAATAGTTATATGCTCTCTTGATTTATTATTAAGTGTTAAGTGTCGTGTACAAATACAGAAGTCTTTTAAAGGTTGCCTGGTTTATTCGATACGTGTTGACACTGAGATCTTGCATGAAACTAAGAGAGGCCCAATGGATGAGCTCCACGGAAAGACCTCAAGACGTTATCTTGTGTTAATTAGTTCAAGGAAGCAGGTATATTTATTACGTACATACATCAAGGAATTACTGATGTGAGTAAGTTTGGAGCTTAGGTAATTAACGGGAGTGGATATCGAACCATTACAATATTACTGTTTGATTAAAAGTGTCTAATACTAATTGAAATGAATAAGCTCTGTATCGGCTTCAAGTTTGGAACAATCATAATATTTTCATTTAATTTCTTAGCAAAATATCAGGCCCACTTCAAGGCGCTTATCAAAGTGGAATCCAATTCCACTCCGGATACGGAAACACGCAAAGAAGGAAATTCGGCTATCGTTTTCAAGACGACGCGATAAGGGTCTCGCGTCCCGTCCTCTTGCAATGCGATCCGGTGTTTCCTTTGAAAACAATATAGACGAGAGTTTCGGATTCGATATCCGGCGATATAGATTTTTTTGTCAGCGCCCCAGTTTTATTTCGCTTCGAGATAAAGGAACTTGTCAGAACAACTAGGCATTCGGATAAATTTTTATTGTTTTGTTACGTATCAGTTGTATCTTTGAATACCTTCTCTATGCCCAATAAAAGATTGGTCCTACGTGTCTTTAAAACATTAAAACATTTGACGATTGATTCTAAAGTAATGCGACTTATCTGTCATGAAAATAATCCATCGAGTTGCTCCTCATTTATTATCAGACTCCATTGAGAATTATTTGATATAAAAAGACCCGAAATAATAGGAGTCTGGCGTCATAGTGCCCTCCCCTGATTGATAAGATACACGAAAAGAGTGTGGTGTTTCTAAAATCCACTACTATTGTATAGCAACACCCGCATTGGCATTGGCATTGTGATTGCCCGAGCAATGAATGTGAGCGGGCAACACAGATACGTCACGAGCCCCACAATGGAGTCTGAATCCGCCACTTTATACTAAGGAGACAAAATGTTATTATCACCGCGTTACGCCATATTGCAAGTACTTTAGATTTGATTGTTTTGTTGTATTTATATCGATAGAATTAGAATCATCCGCCATAATAAAGCTTTATATTTCACTCATTTCACTCAATGCATTTCCTGTGTATGAGTGTAAGTTGGCTTGTACTTACTTAATGAGAAATGAAACTTTTTATAATTCGCTTGAATTAGTGGATATAAAATGTGCTGGAAGAAATCTAAAACTCGTTAATAAAGCAAAAAGTATTGTATATGGCCTTGTTACTTGGATGTATTTCAAAACCAAATAACATTACGAAAGTATAAAGTAAATTAGCGTGTATTTCTACGAATCAAATGTTTATAGCGTATCCCTAGCTCAGGGTAGACATTTATGTGACAGATAAATGTTTGTTCTTCGAACGTGGGTGTTTAATTTGTTTATGTGTGAGCCACCCACAACACGACGCTTAGGCGGGGCTCTGAATATGAGAGACTTAATTTCTTTAATAATATAATTTAGGATATTCAATGTAACAAAAACGACAAAAGTTTTTAAATTGTTTTGTATGACATGATTTAAACAATTTGCGCTGTTGAAAGACTAATTTTAGTCTCATTAATAGTATTAGGCGTTACTTTGCGGAAATCCATTGTTATTAAGCTATTATAGTCACTTCTCTCATACATGTTTAGTACTTTTATCCTCTTCCTTATATTATTATCTGAAACGTAAATTAAATTAATGTATTTGTGTTTGTTCATAAAAATATGGTTTCTTTTTCTTATAAGTTTGTTATGAATTAAATATATACCGACAGTCTTTGTATTTCAAATGCACTTAACCTATTTCTAAACTGCAATTAAATTCGTTAAGCGAAATATACTTTCATAAACAACTGCTTTCAATTCTCTTGCAGCTTAGGTCCACTTAATCAGTTATTGAATACTTCCATCTCGAATGGTTTCAAAGAACGAACAAAATAGTGCACCATTTAGTTCCTATTATCTAGTTTTTGTTCTCGAATATTCTAGAAATTTCTTCGAAGTATGCAATTACTTTTCCATTAAGTTATCCGTTCAGCAATGAGTTTCAATTATTGGAGATGATTGCGCTGTAAATACAGGCACACAAAAAAGATTTTTCTGACTAAATGATCCGAGATATTATGTAGGTATTAGTAACAGTGATTGATTATAATAAAAACTGCATCAATCTTTTTTTTTTTGAACTTATTTATTTCTTAGAAAAAAGGAAAGAATAAACGCATACACACTTATATTTCCGAATGAGAATCCCGTACAACGCACGGGTACGGGACGGTATGAACCACCTTAGCAACTTCGACCTGAAAACAAACATTTATCTGTCATACAAATGTTCAGTAATTGTAAATGAGACCGCTCAATCCCTAGGTAGGGCCACTACTAAGACGTCAGCATTTTACGAATCTGTTCGACTGCGTGGAGGTCTAATATGTATTTGTCGTTTGTAAGGACAAATTAGGCCAATATTTTTTCTTCCCGCCCACTCAGTCACGAACCCACCACAGCGCTCTTTTCCTCACGAATTAACAATTCAAATTCCACTCTGATCTTTAATCGCTGGAGAAATGCGTGCGACTCGATTTCGGGTTTGGGGGAAATGTCACGATTCGTAGCGGCACTCGCGGGAGGAACGGTCACGTACCGAATGTATATTAATAAAATGTGATGGATGATTGTTCTTTATGTTGAAAATACGTCATTTACTTTGAATATTCATATTCACTATCGAAATACTCAAAATAAACCACCTCATTTGTATAATCTGCGGTGGTTGTGCAACTGGCAGAGAGAAGGCATTTTTTCTGACGTATTTCCGGAGCGCTGTGAAGGGCGTGAAAAGAGCATTAAATCAGGGCCGATGAATTTTCTGGATTTGGGCATGTTCATGGCTGACAATGTCCACTTATTATCGGGTGAATATATATATGTTAATTTTTTATCATAAGGACGAAATATCGCAAACCCAAATACATTAAATATATTTAAAACGCCTATATTGTTACACCGTTTTGAATGTCTCAATAATTACACCTCCATCATTAGGATCCAGTTATAAACGTCATCCATGA
>DWPA01002242.1:0-16171 GCA_018251375.1 Calpodes ethlius
ATATAATATTTTTTAGAGACACTTTTATTTAGTGAACCATAGGATAAAAGTCCTCGTCAATACCAGTCAAACGAGCCCAAACTCGATAGGGTTGTGTCGTTTTATTCTGGAGTTCCTGTGGCCACCTCCCAGCATCATCAGATCAAGTCGACGGATCCAAATATCGTTGGTTCAAATATCGATTACAAAAGTTTTCCCAGATATACCTACATACACACAGAATGAGTTGAATAAAACCGTATAAAATATACCGCTACGAATCCTTACTTACTCGTATAATAATCTTTTCCATTTACCTATGCTAAGATAACATGAAGTTATAACTAACTTAAGAACATACTGTGAATGATATTGTAATATAATGTAATAATCGTCTGACCTGTGACAGGACCGCAGTGTTGCTATCATGTTTCCTCTTGACGCTGATCAGCGGCAGGCGGTCCTTGTCGATCCAGCTCATGGCGACAGTCTTCACGTCGACCTCCTTCGGGATCTTCCCGTCCGACGCAGCGGCCGAGTTCAGAGACGACCAGATATCGTCACCGGTGAACGTCTTGAATTTCCTAAAAGAATAGACAATAGTACAACATCTACATCAGACCCTCGCATGCGACCTTAAGTGTAGTAGTCAGTTTTAGAGGGAGTTTATAAAGAAATGTTCTAATTGCTATTTTAGTGATAGCCTAGTGGTTCTACGTGGGGACATAAGTTCGAATCCTGCACGCATCTGTTACTTTCAAAAAGTTATGTACGTATTACAAGTTAATTATTACTTGCTTCAGTGAAGGAAAACTTCATGAGAAAACCATAATATTCTTGAAGGTGTATGAAGTTTACCAATCCGTACTTGGTCAGCATTATGGACTATGGCCTGTACCCCTGTCATTGTGTGAGGAGACCCAAGCCCGACAGTGGAACAGTTATGGGTTGTGATGATGATGTTGACATTCTAATTGCATATGTATACTAAATTAATGTCTTTATTATTAATTGTCAAAGAGTTCTTCGGTCTGGAACAAATTCTGAGTGTAATATCACGTTTATCACGATAAAACGGCAGCTTCTTAAGGTAAGAAGAAGTAGTTCTAAGTCACCGAGAAGATTTGAGCCACACAAACAGGTTATTAAGGTTTATTTCCAATATAGCCTAATGCACATAAACGGTTTCCCACATTAATATCTACCACTACTGTTTCTACGTAGACCCTGCAATACTCTGTATCAGCATAAGGTTTCCTTCAAACGTTACATAATAACGCTTGTTATTAACGCCGTGCGGTACTGTGTTACTGTTTACTTCTGACCGTTTTTTGATGAGTTTTAATTCTGTTTCCATAAACAAATATGACTATTAATACATTACACCCAGATTGCGCTTATAAATAAAATGATATTCGATATCTTTTATTAAACAACTCAACCAATTGCTATTACATTGTCTTTGGACTGCACTAAATCATCCATATACTATATTATTATCAGCTTTGGCTGAACGTTTAGTAGCACATCACACTTGATGAGTCACTACTCCAACACACTGAAATCTTTAATTCATATGAGGACCCGAATAGTGCAATGGCTACCGTACCAGGCCGCCACTCAAAGGGTTCTAAGTTCAGTTCCCAACTATGTCTGTGTGTGTATTTTCATCTTTATATGTTGTCCATGACAAAAAGACACAGTAAAGATGCAGCTATGAGTGTGTAATGTTATTTATTTATTCTTTATATCCTTTTTTCATATATTTATGTATTATCATTAGGAAGAGCTAAGTTTAAAACTTGAATAACAATTGTTTTTTTTCTATAATTTCTTATTTCACTGTTCAAAGCAACAATTAATTACTGATCAACATTAAAATAATATAACGCGTACCACAAGATTCGTAGCACCGATAACGCAGCTGTATGTGCGAGGCCTAATATTTATCAGTTTGAGAAGCCTACCTGTTTATGATAAGCTTCTCGGTTAATAAGCTCCATTTATAAGCAAATTTATTCTACCAAGTCCAACCGCAACAAAGTTTGCCGCGGCCGATGACGTTACTTTGCCAAAGTTTACTGTTTGTTTCTTGCCAACACGCTTCGAGCGCGATTAGGGCCAATGTTAATTTAAGGTATGTTTACATCGATAATAATATTAGAATCGATACATCTTTAATTAACCAAGTTCACAATATATCTGTTTTTAATCTTATGTTTTAAAAACTCTAAATAAATATCTAAATCTGTTTTATTAACAATATTTTGTTTACCAATGACTGATGTTTACATTATTTGAAAGCAGTCAGTGGGATTGGTGACCGTGGAATAATATTTTTTCTGTGTATATTAATAACTGTTGAGGTTCAAATATAGATTATTACGCCTAGATCTAGATTAGTTTCTTAATGCCATGTTGTATTAAAGTGAAGCATAAAAACGATCACTACCAAGCGCACAAGTTAGAGAATATTTTTCCTAAAAATTACGCGAATCATTTCAATTTAAAACTAAGAAACCTATTTTATTTACGTTTACCAAAAACAATTTTTCTAATTAAAAAAAAAGCCTTTCACCAATAAAACACGCAATTTTTTTGACAGTAGAAAGTAGCCGATAATTACGGCAAACATTTTTATCTCACAAAAGTAACTTATAAAGTCTTCCATAAAATGGAACCACGTTACAAACGACTATTGCGGTTTTAAGAGTTATTATTCTAACGTTTTACTTACGAATTCTCACGTTTATACTTTAACTCTGAATATAATTCGATATGGGTATTTATTTCTGCAAACCAACGCTATGTCAAAGGAAAATAAAATTATTGACGTTAACACGTTATGACCAATATTGATAACATCATTTGTATACTGTTCAGTCAAACCTCTCATCACTCATGATATCCTATTACACCTGGTTCAAATTCATTACGTTTTTTTTGTTAAAATGTGAAATATTTTAATTTAGTTATAATATTATATTTAGATTAAGTTTATATCATTCATCTACTCGACTCATGAAATAATGAATATAAAATATATTATATAAACAATATATATAATATAAAATAAATTATATAAACAATAAATAATGCTAATACATTTTAATAACTATTTTTTATATAAAAAAAATATATTTTTCCGTTATTTAGAATTCTCGCTTGTATAATAGACAATTAATCCCATTTCACTCCTATCCTATCCAAACAAAAGAAGCGTCCTGTTGTAAATTATTTAAATCAGACCTTAATAACATTTGTCCCATATGTCCATGAGCTGCAAAGTATTGCAGCTTACTATCCTTATCGAATAATTAAAAGAAACAACGAAATCAGTCACTCACTTGGCTTCAATGAACATCCTCAGCCCCTTCCTGAAGGTGTCACCTCCCAGCGTGTAGTTGAACATTCGGAAGAGCAGCTCGATCTTGGTACAGGCTGTCTCCTGCTTCATACCCGTAATGCGGGAGTGCGGGTACCGCTTGCTGAACTCGTAGTACAGCGAGTACAGCACCGTCATCGGCCACTTGCCTTCCATTTCAGAGCCGTTGTTGATCTGGTATATACATTTCATGTAACGTTAAGAACAGTTAATTGCTTATCGATACTAAAAGTACAAAAGTAAAAGTAATGGACGGAAAAAGTTAGAATTAATTTTCGACTGAGATCTCGGTAACTGTTATTCTTTTTAGTTCAAATACCATATTCACGGCTCCGTAGCCTAGTTGGTCCTGCCTGCGAAGCGAGGGTACTGGGTTTGATTCCCGGCAGGGGCAGATATTTATGTGGTAGATAAATATTTGTTCCCGGGTCATAGGTGCTAGTGACGTGTTAAATTTGTTGTCCATGCCGTCCGCGACACAGGGAACCTTGATGATCATTGATGATGATTGATCATTGGTCTTACATCTTCCTATTCAAATCTTACAAATGCCTTACACATATTAAATAGAAACCACTTACTTTGAAAGCAATTTCCGCTGCCAAGTATCCAACGAGCGCCTTGTTGAGATGGGCATCCGACCACCAGGCGGGCGTCGTCAGCGCACCGAGCCATTGGTACGATAACTCCTGAGCCAGCTGCAGGTAGCCGCGACCGCTTAAATCGCTCTCCCTAGAGGACAGACAATATTAATTTTAAGAAACTTTCTTAGTTAACTTTATACCCGGTAAGCTAAAATGTTAGTCTTCTAATTTATTTCGATTTAATCTTAACGAAGTCGGACGAGTTTATCTTCATTTTTTTACAAAACCTGACAAGTTGACGTAGAGAAATAATTTTAAAGTTAAATTACTTGAAGACGATAAGTCCCCAGTTATCGGCTGGCTTCACGCCCTGGTAGTTCGGGAGGGCCACGATGTCCAGTCTACGTAGAGGCAGTGGGACCTGCCAGAACGTGGCGATTTCCCCAAACACTCTCGATAGCTTCTTGTCCACGCCTTCCAAAGCTTCGAGAAATTCTGGCCGGCCCCATACTCGCAGTTCTGTGTACGAATGTACAAAAGATTTCAGCTGAAAGTCGTGTCTATCAAATGAAATAGTGTCGGGTTTTATTTCAGACCCCGGCGAACAAGTATTTGTGTTGTGACTGAAATAATGCTAGACTTCGAGACGCGCTTGTGATGTCTAAAAAGTAAGCGAATATGACTCACCCACGTTCTGACAATTTCCTACATGAATCTATTATCAAGCAAGACTTTGCAAAATTGATTTTAGATCTGTTAGTCCAGTTCAATATCTGATATGAAAAATATAACAATAGCGCATAAAAATAAATTTAATGATAAATAATTAAAGTTACTAACATTTATAATAATACATTCCAATGTAATTATAAATATAATGTCGCCCTAGTTTAAATAGTTTGGATTTAATTTGTAATGATTAAACAATTGCCGCATGGCGTACAAAGTATTCGAACCTGGACAGTAAAAGAACTCATGGTAACATGTCGTAATTTAATCTGCTAGTAAATAAAGAACCTCAAACCTTAATACACCAAAGGTATAATTTCAATTGCCTGGTAAACATAGTTGCTGTAATACCTTGTTAATGTCTCGGGCTATCAAAATATTCGGTTACTGGTACGCGGGCTGCAGGAAGGAAATATTAAATGAATGCAGTGGACATCACAACTAGATAGAGTTTCGTGTGACCGCCGCCGCCGTAATGCAATTACTCCATCAAACAGGATGAGGAAAGAATCGTAGAAGTGGACGGAAATATGTTGGTATACGAGTTATGAAATATTAGGCAAGTAAGGAAGATTGGACATACCAATATACCAAGAATATATCTGCGTAGCTACACTTTGAAAGTGTTGAATTTATCACTAGTAGTAAAACTTGTAAGAATTTTTATTGCATCATGATCATTATTATTCATGTTTTAATTTAAAATATGTATTTTGGGTACTTGCGGTACAATTTATAATTACAAATGCCATGTCAATAATCATTTACGCTTCATATTCAATTCTAAAAATATTGTAGTGAATTTATAAGAATACAAAGTTTTCAAGTTGCCATTTTATATAAAAAGATATGTAAAATGGTCTGTACTGAGAAGGATTAAAACTAGTAAGAAAACGATTAATTATCGTATGGGTTTAGAAGGCAAAACCGGTCATAGTGCGATGTGGAAAAGGCCATCCAAAAGCCGATCGAGGAAGCCGTAAATTGTTTCGTTAAAAGTTACAAATATGTCAACTTCAAGTTACGAGTGTCTCATCAAAAGTTATAATATGTATAGCTTACCGACTGAAGATCTACATTCCAATGAGTACAAATATAACTATGTGCTTTTAAATACATAAAAAATACTTTCAACGAAAATTAGTTTGTCAGTTAAAATTATTGGGACATATGTAGATACACTATTTTAAATTTAGTAACTTTCAAAATCACTTTGTGAACTAATCACACAACTCAGCATCACGAGTGTCACCCCCTCTTTTCTGAATGTTGTATGTCTTCCAGTACGTATCTACTGTTATCATAAAAGTTCTCCTATATCATGAATTTGCTCCTAGGTGACAAAAAACTTTATTGCTTAAAATTAAAAGAACTGAATTGCTTTCTCTGAGCTAGAAGCTAGGTAATCTCCTCCTCAACTTCACACACAGCCCTTTACCATTTATTTTCCATATATATTTGTATACAAGAAAATTAAATCGTTGTATCGCGTTATTTATTTTGGGTAGCAACTCAAGATTGAAAAATCTAAAAAGTTAAATTCGTTCGTAAAATTCATAAAGGCAGCTTATCGCAAACTCGCAAAAAGTAATAATTACGCTCTAAGCTGGCGGAACTTAAACAGTAAAATGTCTGGAGACGTAGACTGAGAGACAACGACGTGAAACTGGCAGGAGATCGAGATGAAATGTTTTATCACAAATCTTTTAATATAATTTTATTTATATCTTGGTACAAATTATTTCGTATTTAATTAAATCACAGATCATGGCACGGACATCTTCATATACTAATCAAAAGAAACGACTAAGGACGAAGGGTGACTATCCTACAAATTCAAACTAAAACAAAGTGACTGAGTACACTCTAAGCCTACTAAATCAAAAGGTCGTCCACAAATACTTGGATCTTTTATTTATTTACCGCAAGGCAGATGACGCGACTGATTGTAATTACAGTCGCCCATAGACGTTATCAATACCCAGGGCATCACTAATGTATTATCCAAAAACTAAGCAATGGAACTACCTTTAGGTGACCCTGTGTCCAAGTAATGGGAAATGGGGGTAGGTAGTGCGATCTGTAATCACAATATAATATTCTTTCAGACGGCTGGTGGTCTTTTGCTGACCAGGTTAAAATACAAGTACAAGTTCTGCTGCTTTTGTGCGTTAAAATAACTCTACAATCTCTGTATATTTAACATAAAGAAAAAAATAAATTTCCAAAAATAATAATTGCAGTAATGGAAATTAGCGGCTCCAATAATTCTAAAATTAGCATCATGATAAATGGCACGACATGAAAATGTCGATAGCTATTTAATTACACGGTAATTTGTTGAGCCGAGCACGTCAAATTAAATTTATTCATGATGAAACTATGTTTCAGTATGATAATGTTAAATAATGTTTTTCCACCGCCGTTTCAGTCGCAGAACAGTGTTTCATATTTATAATATTAATAGGATATGTTACCATCACTACATGATATAAATCTTTATCTGTATCTATCTAAACGAGATAAGACTTTTAAAGGCTGATAGATAGAAAGGAGATACAACGATAAAACTCGATTTTATTCTATCTAGAAATGGAACCTGGGACCTTTTCCTATCATCATTACCGAGTGAACTACGGCTTTATCTCTTGTATAATAAATTCTACACAAGCTTCCACAAGCACCCTTTTGTATTCGACTATCAATAATCTATCACAGGAAGAATCTTTGTAACAGTAAAGAAACGAGACCCAAAAGTTTTTAACGAGTAAAGTTTAGACTATTTACTCCGCTAGCATCTAGCCTACAAAGCTATGACGATCACAGTAGAGGTAACAGTCGGCATTAAATGATAAGTTCAACGTTCCGCCACTTCACTCGTTAGAAATAATATCTGCATATCGTGCGTCATGACACCAGCGAACAGTTATGGGTGAAGTTCCAAGTGAAGTTCCATGTTAATGTTAACATTATCACTTGTACGAGCGACAGTCTACAGACATTCATCCGACGGAGTAAACGCAAGGTTATCAATATCCGGCAGAGTAAGATGATTCCAAAACATGAGTAAATTCACTACGGTGAACACCCCAAGGTGGACGGTGAATCACATATTTGAATATCAGACAACTTGAATACACATGTGATAGTACTTTCGTGTTACAAGTTTGACGACGATGTAAAGCAATTGTTTTAACCATTCCTACCGTGCAATGAGTCCCGGACTCGAACCTCGCTGCAAAATACGTTTATGTGGGTGTGTGGTCGAAGATCTGTGCGTGTGACTACTATTCGTAATTTACAGCACACTATTACAATGGTGTGGGTAACTCCGGTTTACGAGCCGCAACGTGTACTGTTTAGATTCAAAATAAGTTACACTAAGAGTAAGTACCCTAATATAATTAGACTAGATGTTGCCCACGGTTCCGCACGCGTATAGGAAAAAGACAGCAATAAAGAGTTGTCAATTTCTATCAATGGTTGCCAGGCCACGCTTTGTAGTTCCTTTAATTTGCTTGTAATATACATCGTAATGGATCGTACAAAAATTAGATGTTCTTTTGCAGTAAAAAGTAGCCTATAGTACTCGTCGTCGAACTATTTACAAACCAAAAATCATACCATAGCGATGTTCCGCCGCGTGAAAGAAGGACAAACAAAGAAACCAAGAAACAAACAAACATACTTTCATATTTATAATATTAGCATGGATGTAAATAAAACTAACTCCTGTAATATAAACAGTATTATGAGTTCTAAAAGTGGAATAGGAAAAGAGGATCGATAACTTGTATTCCCATCTCCTTCACCCTAGTTTCTTGATGAATGACAAATACAAAAGTCGGAAAATGAACAGTGGTTCCTTTCTTTCTGTCCCACTATGAGACCTCATAGCATTGTTTGTATTTACAGGGGTTAGTGTAATCAAATTATAGTTAACCAAACTCTGATATTAATCTGCAACAATCTCTTCAAAATTCCCTTAAGTACAACAGATTTGCTGAAACGAAAATAGCATCATATTTAGTCTAGCATGAACTGACTTCACATATATTTTAAACAATAAAGGCAGCACACAACAAGTAATAAAACAACATTTAAGTCGCGTTAAGACGTAGGAGCGGCTTGTTAAGAAAAATGGCGCTCAAATTGGGCCAGGACTGGCGAGAGGTTTTAATTAAAACCGCTTCAAGTGGAAACAATGGGATCGCTGATGTTAACAATGATAAAACTCTGGTTGCACTTTTAGTTCTAAAGAGGAATGAGTCTTAGTGGAGGGTAAACGTTTGACGCAGATAATCGCTCCTCGGGCCAATCGTTGGATTAAAAGAGACTGAGATTAAAAAAGAAAATAATAAGCAAAGACTAAGCTACAGCACTGTAGCCACTGTAGCGGACGGTTCTATTCATGCTGCTCTAATCGAACGATGAGTTCGTATTGAATTTCACATGAATCACATATAATAGACAAAATTTTGTATTTAAAATATAATTTTTATTGGAGGTTGTATATAATATGATAATCTGGCACATGTATAAGAAATAAGTTCGAGGTAAACGTCTGATAAAAAATATCGTTTCTCTAACGTTGATATAAAAATTATATTGAATTAGTTGCAATTGCGATACCTTCCTTCATTTTTGATACAATGGAATGCTTTCACTATATACCAAAAAATTCAAGAAAGATCATGAATTAAAAAATTATTATCATGAATCAGGTCTGCAAGTAAAACTTTAAAATGAGCAGGTATTAAACGGGACATACCAATTTCGTTTCCAGCATCGTCCTTATAGAACGTAGAATTGCCGAGCTGCGTCAGGTCAGCAATGACGAGGCCGAGTGTGAACGTGGACATTGGTGGCGTTCGCTCGAAGTGATCCCATACTGCATTCGGCTCCCCAGTTCTGCGAGAAAGGAAGTAATAATCATCACCATCATCACAACCCTTCACTGCTAGGTTCAGGTCTCCTCACATTGTGAGGAGTACAGGCCATAGTCCACCGCGACGGCTAAGTTCGGATTGGTAGACTTCACAAACCTTTGGAAAATTCTCGAGTGTGCAGATATCTTCATGATGTTTTCCTTCACCGAAACAATAGATAATTACCTTGTAATAAACACAAGAATTTTCAGTTAGAGGTACGTTCAGGTCGAATCCTAAAGAATACCGAAGATCAACGAGTGATCCTCTAAATATGAGTAAGCAGGCGAATTAACGTACATGTCCTCAGTCCTGGCCACGGGGGTGTTGCTCAGGGCGACCATGGTGCGAGGCCGCACGACGCTCAGCTCGAAGGGTGTCTTATAGCCCGGCTCGTCGAAGCACGGGAACATGCGGCGCGCGTTGTTCGGGCGTAGCTGGGTCGCTGCCACCATCCTGGTTGGAATATTAGGTTCATATATACTATAGTTGGCAACAACTGTCAGCAGCAGGTACTACTACACGGTGGAGGCCCGCGATTGTGAAAGGAGAGACTGATAGCTGTGAACGTTTTCTCATGTTTGCTTGGAAGACAATAGAAATATTTTAACGGAAGTAAAGCTATAGATCTGTTATGAACGCATTTCATAGTATAATTTATCGATGGATGAATAAATAGAACTCTAACATAATGGTTTTATTTCCTAACAAAATAATAGCCTAAGGAACAATTTGAAGATAACTGGCTTCTATATAATAGTCGTAGTTCGTCTGTAGTTGAACAAGGTACTTAATTTACCAATAACTAGATATTGCCCGCGGTTTCACACGCGTATGAAAATGTAACAGAGATTATTTATTGCTAGACAATGCATTAAATATATTCTTTAATTTGGTTGATTAATCTATTGTAAAATATCTTTCCACAAAAAAGAGATATGTTTTCGCGGCGAAATGTAGCCTATAGTGCTGATGAAGACATCCTCCCAACTATCTCCAAACCAAAAATCATATAGAGACGCTCCGTTGAGCCGTGAAAGAAGGACAAACAAAACAACACTTTCGCACTATAATATATTAGTATTATTATAATATTAGTATAGAATATTTTCATGTGATGAACATGAACCATGAACAACATTCTAAAACCAATACATTTAACACCCGAGTCATAAAATGCGCTCCATTATTCTAACTTTTTAATAAAAAATCAGTGGATTAAAGTTTGATTGATGATCAGTTCGATTAACATTGTTATTGGCTGCTGGAACAAAAACCGATTACCGGACCCGAAAGCATCTAATTTAAAAGTTCAAGACAAACAATGGGGTAGAGCGTCATCGAACTTAGCGAGCTTGTGTACCTATGAATACAATAGGTCTATATATTAATGACTTCCAATACCAAATTACACTATACAACTCAATTTTTATTACAATATTATATGTTTATATTAAAAAAAAACGCTTACACACTCGTACCCCCGGATTATGATTAGCTGTGTTGCAGGAGACATCGACAACACTAATTAGACATGAATAAGACCCGTGAACCAAGAACAAATATTCATCCGTGACATAAACGTCTTCCCCGGCCGGGAATCAAACCCAAGACATCTCTAACACCCATGTTTTAGTGAGGTGTTATTTGTGTTGTCCATGCCGCCTGCCACACATTGAATCCTACTGCGGGGGTACGAGTGTGTTAGCATTTATTTATAATTATTGTCATTAAACGATTCATTTTGATATATCTCTTGCAACACTGGAAATTACTTTTATGATGATAACCGTGATTAAATCGATTCATAAGAAACCCAGTGGCTACCTAAACTAAGGTAACTGCTGACGTCATAACTCTGGTTATAATTACGTTGATCATCTAACTTACTGAATCTACAATTTATTTTGAATCGATTGAAATTAATGTTCCTCCAAAGTTATTAAATTACATCAGTGTATGCTAAAGTAAAACCGACGGAGCTGTTTCTGAGATTAGTCAGAATAAAATCGACCATTTTTCTTATTTATTATGTATTTAATATGATAATATAATGGTGATATTATGATGATTATCAGCAAATATTTGGTTAAAAAGTATCAGGGTAACTAGATACTCTTTACAAGTAAGAGTGGAACCGTTTATTCATTTAGCATTTTGTATTAATTTATCAACGAAGTCTTTGTTAAACATCCGTTTCGCTACAAGATTATAATACTTATTATTTGCTGGCTGCAAATTCTGTTCCGGAAAATGCAACAAGGGAAGCGGTCCTCGCCTTCCGTTCCTTTGTCTAAAATATTTGTTAAACCCCAGTCGTGGCCGGTTACAACGGTTAGTTGGCCGCATTGCGAAATGTTTTAAAAAGAAAACATTTAATTAAGAATGAAAAAAGAGTTAATTATATATTTGAAAATTTACAAAAACAATTGCATCTCAAATAATTATAAGTTGATTTTAAAATTAGTATCATACTGAGCAAGTGTTTTCTTATATTTCATGATGTAAAAATGGTTACTCATTTTCATTCATTAAGACTATTACACCATATAGTAAGGAGGACCGATAACCGTTGGGGAAGAAAGGTCCTTGAATGGCGTCCACGCCTCGGAAAAAGGAGTGTAGGTCGCCCCGCAACCAGATGGACTGACGACTTGAATAAGACAGCGGGTATTCGCTGGATTCAGAAGGCTCAGGACCGGTCTTGGTGGCGCAAATTAGGGGAGGCATAGGCCATAGGTCCAGCAGTGGGCTTTCTTAAAGGCTGATAGATAGATATATAGAAGACTATTACACACAGCACATTACGGACAAACACGACGGGAAGAAACATAAACTTTTAACTTTTTGCTTTTCTAATAAGCCATCGTTATAAACATATCATACACTTCTGCCCCTTTAAGTAAAATTGAACGTGGGTAAGTAAAAACAGTACCAATTGGAGTAAGAGATCGTCGCTAAAGCAGTATGTAACGATTTGAAATCAACAAATAAGTACTTACGTTGTTTCGATGCTACGGTATTCTCATTTTAAATCCAGATCCATAACCTACATGTTTAAATGACTTTATTTCAAACTACCAGACTTAATTACTTATGCATTTTTATATAAAAACTAAAATTGTTATACCATACCTCTCAACTTCTTGATCGGTGATATAAGTACTTTTGAAGAATGCCTCAGTAGGCCCAGTTTCGAGGTTGCCGTTGAAACTGAACTCCAATCGTCCCGTGGACCCTTTGGGCACCGATTTCTCCAAACGCAGCATTACCATTGGCTTCTTGGGGTCCATACTCATTGACTTTACTGCAATCTTCTGGAGGTCTTTTCTGTTAAATAGAAATTTAATTTCATCACGCTCGCAAAGGACGACATTTTTTCATAAGGATACCATACTTTTTAGATTATTAAGGGATTATTGACTGTTTTATTTACTTTAAGAATTAGATAATCTTGGTATTATATTAGAATCAACTAAGCATCCATTTAGCTTAAAATCTTTTAACATTGACTACAACCGATACTTCTACTTTTTACTTAATGAATAAGATAAACTTACGATTCAGCAGGAATATGCGCTTTGACTTCAGAATTAGTTATTTCAATATCATGGGCGCAGTGGACAGTGACCTCGTCAGATTCCTGGAGCCAGGTCACGTTGATCCTCACATGGCCTTTGAAGACCCCATCTTCAAGATACGGCTCCAGTTCCAAGCGATATCCCGTCGGCTCCACCACCTTGTCAAGGCGGGTTTCCATGACTAGGCCATGGGCATTATTGAGATCGATGCTCCGAGTTTTGATGATGTGCAAAGGTACGACCTGGGAGAAGTTTAACCATCTATGATACGTGCTAATATTACAGAAACACAATTGATAAAAGATACACTTAATACGGAACAGGTTCATGAGCGTTCATCTCTTCCTGAATTATATCATACTTCTGCCAGTCAAACAGTTATTGTCGACATAAAAAAATATATTTCAATCCGTAAAGGTGATGAACACAATTAAATGCGCAGTAACCCAAATAGCGCCTCTAATTTTCAACGTCCAGAGACTAACAAGGTGAGAATCGAGCAGGATGCGATAACAGACCTTATCCGGTGGCAGAGAATGGACGCATACGAACAGACACGCGAGCGTCAATTGGATGAACATCTTAGAATTGTATTCTTCTTGAAATTGATCCTGTAAAAAAAAGTAGCGGTGATGTTATGATGCTAAAACATGGTCCTGCCGAAAAGGTGCTTTTTGAAAGAAAACGTTCGATTTATAAATCTTGCAGTTTTTAAACATTAAACATTAGACTTACACATATAAATTTAGTCTTGACATGTACAGTTATAAAATCACAGAAGTATATCTTTACTATCTACTCATTTTCTTGACTAGCATCCCATCCCGGCTTATCATAGAACCGTAAAATCTACTGGTCTACGAAGTGTCACCTGTAAAGCTTCCAGTTGTTCTGATATTTTCCGATATCTTCAACAACAATCATCGTCATATTTCAGTTAATAACAAAACCTTAAAATATATTAATTTAAAGCTTGCTTATGAATAACTCCATCTATTGGTTATAATTGTCTGAAAATTTTGAGTATCTCGCCTTTAGACAGTACTTGATTAGGCGGGAGGTAAATTAAATTTTTTCAATAAGGACAATGAACGTCCTTTTAAATTAATGCTGTCAAATAATAATACTTGTACTATTTTTTTATTTAACATGAAATAGCGACAATTTTTTTCGAAATTTCGACAATTATAGCAACCGCCAACACAAATGACATTTATTACCTAAATAACTGGAATTTGCATGAAATATACAAAAGTATAGACCCTGTCCTGATAAAGACGGCTTCGTTAGTCACGGTAAAAATAATCTAATGACTACGTTGACTTTCTATCATGCGTATACAATTTCAATATTTTTTTTATCTCCAAATTGATCAAGTCTATTGAACCTTGAATAATGTCGTTTGATTTTCAAATTGAAATTGAAAATTATTTTTTATAATTCAGAATATAATTTTGGACGCACTAATAAATTTCAGATTTTACTTCAACGAAACCGTGTTTGCTTCAGTTACGCCTACGATTTAATTTTATATCAATACAATGCAGTATCATGAAGTTATTAGCATTGACATAAGGTTGTACATAGTATCCGAAAGTAATCAAAATTTATACTTTACTGTTAAATCTGGAGCACCCTTTACATGACTAATTCGACAATAGAAAATTGGTTAAGGCCACGCAGGAAAAGATTTCGCATATTGGAGATTTAAAAGTCCACAAATTAAACTACTTGTATAAAGCTGGGAGTAATCTCTTGCTATATTGGCATAATTTCTGTATAATAAATTAATAGTTTAAAAATACTAAACGTGTTTTTTACTACAAACAAATTTATAACTGACCTATCCACCATTGAGGAGTTCTCGCAACTGCAGCCATTTCTAAGTGACGTACCAGATCATACTTGTATTAAATATGCATTTCGTAAGATAAGAGAAAGTAGTTCGTTTCAGCTTGCAAAATTTGACCCAAACAATACTAATAAACAACGTAAGTTAAATAAAAGCTTTTAAAATAAAACGTTCTTTACAACCGCTGCAATGTTTTTATGATCGCCCTCAAATTGGTTTATAGCTTTTGTTATAGCTCTAATTGAACTTGATATATGTATCCATTCGTAATAGTTACTTTTTACTTATTACCTATACACGAAAAGCCAATAAAATACTACATGAATATGAATATGGAAACACCATGCAATAGTTCTGCCGCGCTCGAATAGCTTTTATGATTTTACATCGAAAGTTTTGGACTTACGTTAGATCTTACTACGGATACTATGAACAGATCGATAGATATGATTATATTAAAAGGTCAATAAACAAATGAACATCAATTTGACTTAAAATATGTCCTTTACATTTTGCACGGCAGATCTATGACCTGATTTGAAGTCCAAAAGTAAGGCAGATTATGCAAATAAGGTACTTACAACAGGCCAGCGTGACGGGCCGCGACCGTATGAACTCCTCACTCTCAATTCCACACAATTGGCTCCAGGATATGTCCCATTTGCGCTGACGACACGGCGTGATTGTCACATGGTGTTGACGCTGATTTTGATTGGGAGCCGACTCCCCGAACGAACCGCTGCCGATCCCTTCGTTTGCATTATTTTTATGTCAGACATGAAAATGTTACACATTATCTCATAAGTTTTTTTACGTAGATTGTAAAAGTTCATTACAAGCTGTGCCCGCAACTTCGTCCGCGTGAAATTTATCAAAAAGTGTTTTACTTTATTTTGTTTTAGTGGCCTAAGTTATTCCTTATTACATCAGCTAACTGCCAATAAAAGTCCCGTACAAATCGGTACAGCCATTTCAGCGATTAACCAGAACAAACAGACTGACAGACAAAAATTGTACAGTATATGCATGTAGTAAAAAGCGGTTATTTCGATATTACAAACAAACATTCCAATTTTATTTATATGTATAGATTATGTAGTCACGACGTTCTTAGAAATGTTTTATATCAATGT
>DWPA01002243.1:0-16170 GCA_018251375.1 Calpodes ethlius
ACTGGAGTTGAATTTGTTACTTAGTAGTAACTGCGAGCTCGACGTGAGTTATTACATTAAAATAACACGGATTATATTATTATTTACACATTAATAGCAATATCATATCCGTAAAAACTAAATGTGTAAATACAATGTACACATATTATTTTAACAATACTTAAAATACTAACAACATTTTACAATAATAGTAGAAAGCTAAACTTAATAAGTAGGTATTAATTGATGAAGATTTCCTTCGTCTAAAGTGAACTCTACGTGTAATACAAGGTTATGCTTATTAGGGTAAAACCGGGACAGATGCCCCATTTTTGGAAAAATCCACCTAATTTTAAAAGTATGTATTTTATACGAATAATTTCTAATAACGTACCTAGCTCAATCCTTTATGTTGAATTATTATTAGTTATTTTTAACCTATCTATTACAGATTTTACAGAAATTGGCTATTTCTGGAAGCCATTTTTTTGAGGATAGATGCCTCACTATATGGATAGATGCCCCACCGTGTAAATACCGAGGCGGATAGATGCCCCACAGTGAAAATACCGAGGAAGATAGTGTAGGATATATGTATATATCGTGTAAACGGAAAACCCAAAAGAAATATTAGATAGTTCCACTCCTAAAACAGATATTGTTGCCAGGAAATATGGGTTATAATTTATATTTTGACGTAGGACGAATTACCTATACTAAAATGCATGCATCATAAGAACTAAAACAAAATGCAATTTTAAATTGCTATGATGGAAAAGTATTTGTAATTCAGCTAACAAGACACTACCCAAACAAACATACCTACCTACTAATTAACAAACATTGCAACTAATACGAAGGCGAAATTCACACGTTTATTTTTTCACAAACTTTTTGCTGTCATTTGACCTGTAACTTGTTCATACAGTATTTGTGATATATCTCTTTGGTAATTGGAACTCTTACACACAATATCCACACTTTGAATTCAAAACACTTTATCCCTAGGCATCGCTAAGGATAAAAGATACTATTTTCGTCTCTATGTTTGGCGCAAATCCATAGAATTAGACCTATTCCTGGACTTCACACGTAGCCCTAAAAATAAACTATTTGCAATCTCTAGAAAATCAGAAATTTGATTAAATTTTTAGATGTATTTTTAACTGAATGCAATTTTATAATGTTTATAGAATATTTTAATTTCTGTTCGAATGTCATAAATCATTTGTATTTTATCGGGTATTTTAATTTAATTTAATTTGATATTTATGTATTTTTTTGGAATGTATATATGAAAATGTAATGGTGTATAGAATGTTAGCGACTTTGAATAAATAGACTTAACAGAAATCCTTTGTTATTAACTAACCATTTATTAATCTACATCGCAACAATGCTAAGAGTTGTTATTATAAATTTGTTCTTACAGTTGATTTACTCTGACGATGTTTCGTTTCCAGGCAAAATGGCGGTGATAGAAATAAGTATATATGTGTTTGTTAGTATATAATTTCATTTATTTAGTTAAATGTTTCCTTTGAGATACTTTAGGTACATGCGTGTAGTTGTACTTGATAGTATAAGTATTGGATTGAGATTTCTCAACCCAAAGTATCGTTACTTAGGTATACAAAACTTCATTAAAGGGAGACTTTCTGTTATTTAACACAACCCCTAAGTATTCCATTGTACTCTGGTCACTTTCTTTGATATAAGTAGTTAAACGCTATAAGCCATCACGTTCGCGAAATGCTAATAGGAAATATTTTCTTGCAGCTAGCTGTAATTTGCTAATGTACCACTCAGAGTCGAGATATTTACTGTAGATGTTTCGAGTGAAATTCTAGTTCTTATTAATACTTAATCACAAATTACATTATGATATGAGTACCTCTTAAAACAAATGAATGTTTAGAAATTCAGTTAATCACAGCTAGGGTGTCCAAGCAAGTCGAGACACGGCGGCACCGGTCGCATCAGCATTAAAATAAAAATAAGGGTGGCCATAAATAGTCGACACAAAGACAAGATATACGGTTATAGCGCTGCTGGACCGTCCGTGCTGAGACTAAGCTGGTTATGTTGGCGGAAAACCATAAAAACAATTACATTCTTACCTAGTTCTTTATAAACGGCAAACGTATTCCTGACAAATTTTGTTTTCAGTTTTTATTACGGAGTAATATCAAGATGAATGTCGAGCCTTATTGGAGCCTGACAGTGTCCATCGTTTTGAAACATCAAAAGATAATATATGAATATAAATTGAATTATAGGAATTCAAGAAACAAATATGTTCTTTCAATACGAACATGTTTATGTAAATATATCAAACGTTCATTCACTCATATCCCTGAATTGAAACCCGATTTATGTCACCAAGTTGATGTACAAATATAACAGAAACATTAACCAGATAACAAACATTTATTTGTCAAATAAATATCTGCATTGACCAGGTGGAACGGAACAGTATTTGTAATTTATCAATAAGTATATTTATCAAAAAGTAGTTTGGAACTTCAGTTTTTTCATTTTACAAAATTGAAACTAATAAGTCAAAGACCTCCCACCAAAAGCACTAAAGTTAACTTAGCCCCATTTGCCCCATCGGTCATCGTAACGCATTCGTGCCCACTCTCCCCTCAAGAAAGGTCACACGTTCTGACGCCAAGAGGGCATAGTGAATAAATAAGAAGGCCTCAATCGCCGTCAACCCCGCTCTACCCTTTTATAGCGCAGGTGATAGATGAACACACTACATTATGGCAATAAAGTTGATGCTGTATTTTAACGCTTTTTATAGGTCATTTGATAAATTTAGATTTTTTTATACTAATCTTGGCTTTTAAACTATAATCGTACCTAATTGTCTTTGATTTTAAGCTTGTAACTATTTTTGTTCCTCATTATTAAACTAACACGAGATAATATTATGTCCAGAGATCTATACAATGTACATCATTCATCATCATTATAATCCATAATTATACCAGTGCTGGGCTCAGGTCTTCTCATGCGATGTGTGAGGTATACCCATAGACCATGCTGGCCAAGTGCAGATTTATATACTTCACACACTTTCGAGAATATGGAGAATACTCAGGTGTGTAGGTTTCCTCGCGATATTAACCTTCACCGAAGCAAATGATAATTAAATTGTAATACGCACATAACTTCTTGAAAAATAGAGGTGCATGCAGGATTCGATCTCATGCCCCCACGTTCGGGGATCCAACGTTCAAAGCACTTGGTTAACACTGCTTACAATGCTTACTGCTTGCTGCTTATATCATGTACGGGAACTGTAAATCATTTTAAATTTGCTTGTTCATATTGTTATTAGACCATATGATCAAAAAATAGCGAAGGGTTTGACCGAATTATTACAAATTTTATGTTTCGACCACTGAGAGAAAACTTGTTATAAAATCAAATAATAAAATGACTGCGGGATTAGCAAGTGAGCTCTTTACTTTTGAATGAACCATTTATTGTGATGGGTTACAAAAATTGTATTTGGGAAAACACAAGAACATTTTTAGTAGTTTTCCCTTACCCTTTGAAGTGGTCGCAGGATAAATGGGGAAATCGTGTCGGCCGAGCACCGCTTCCGCTGTTCGCTCTTACGGAGTCTCGTGTTATTTTGACAAATTTAAATCAATACATTTTCGTTCCTTGTGCTCACACTTTTTCTTCTTTGACATTTTTGCGTTTCCTTTTATCGTATTCGGAGAAACCCAATGAGAGGTAAACAATAACAGACTTAATAAGCTTGAGTTGGTTAGGAACCGAAAAATAAACACTTTGTGTAGTATTTCTCTATTTTACGTAAGTTAATATGTAGTACAAGGTATTAGACCGCAATTCCACCAAATAATAAGTTAAGATTAAATGTATGAGTGGCATTAACTTAGTTAAAGGTTATTTACACTTTTCTTGAAATCTCCATATCACAGGAGAGAGCCAGCGTCGACACTGACAAGTAACTCAACTCCTTCGAAGTAGTTAGATCAAGAATGACGAGACTTACCATGTTGTCTATGGCTGGAGAAAGTTCACAATGAAAAGTGATAATTTTTATTCAGTATCTGGCAGTTGTTATCATTGTATAACCGTCCTTTAACCACGTCATAAGACCTCTGCGGAAATAACTTCCGCAAGATACTCAGTAGGAGTGGTGTAGGAGTGGTTTGACGATAAATTGGTCTCGAAAGGATAAGAAATTAAAGTTTGCAATCTGTACAAGTGGTTATCAAAATCGTAACAACTGTCAATTAAACTGAGATTGCAGCCATTTTGAGAAAATGTTGTCAAAATTCACGAACTTTTTCATTATTATTGAGAACAGATTCTTATGATGAGTCTCCTCAATTGGTGCCAGTGATTCCGTAAGGTGCATAACGTTAAAATTTTGCAAGTAGATACGAATCAGGAACCAGCTGCCAATGCACCAACGTCCAGCTCGCTTGACTATCTCTGCTCTTTTCAAAACTTTGTACCAGTGTCGCAAACTGTCTAAAAATCCTACACACAAAATTTTATTACTCAGAGAATACGCAGAAAAAAATCAGCAAAACATTTCTGCGCTATTGTTTATCTTCAGCGCGTTCCGCGAATCCAATGTAATATTTTCTAGAAATTTCTTTTCAAACATCTAGTAAACCCGGAACTATGTAGTTCGAGGCCGCGCAAGTAGCACTCCGGCTCGTCATTAGGTCCATTTTTACAAGTGTCCTGCAAATCGCCCGCCGCCATCGGTCACTAATCGTCGGAAATTGTCGCCATTATCGGTGCGCGCTGCAACTAAAAATTATTATTGTTCGCGCTAAGAGTGGCCATTTAGCTGATTGCTGCCCGCAGGAATGGCTTCTGAGAGCATGTACACGTAAGTTATAACGGAATAAGAATATGTTCAGTTATACCTAACTCGTGGGATTCGTTCCTTGAGTAATAATTGGAAATTACTAAAATTGTATTAATAAAATGAGGTTGCCCTTGAACTGTTTATGTGATCATTTCTTTCCAGGGCTATTTTTAACCGTTGTGAATGAACTAAACATTAGAAAGAAGTTGGGTTGTAATCTTTAAAAATCCTTCACCAATTCGCTCGGAGCAGTATAATGGACTATGCCATAGTGCTCCTTAATTACGAGAAGAAAACCGTGCCTGGTTCAACTAATGGGTTTAAAATAATAATTAAAAAACTGTCGTGAAATGACATTAGGTAAGGTTATACAAAATAGTAATTTTGTTAATTGAAAAGTCGTCGTTACGGTACTATTAAGAAGAAAATTTCACGAGATAATTATCGTTGCTAATTTCAACCTTATGTTACTAGATATAGTGTACAATTTCACTTGGTCTAAAGAGACAAGAAAAAAGTTTTTGAGTAAATTCATTTCAGTTCTTAAAAAGAGTAAGTGCTTGTTGCCACGTAAATTCGTCATTGATGATTAAATATTACTAACGATTCGTGAAAAAAAAACTTAGATGTTCACATTTTGGAACCAATTTGTGATTTAATATAATATAATGACATTTCATAAGCCATGTTTAAGCCATGTTCGTCATTTTTTACGATCCTCGAACGTGTGAATATTGTCATAACGTGAAATCCTGAAAAAAAAAGTATTTATCCAAATGAGAATGAGTTGTACTTCTAACTTAACTGGCTTTTTATTTCAGGTTTTTATACATTTTTATATTGAACTAATAGGTGCGAGCTATTTTTACCTACAATATCCAAATAGCATATCCCCCTTTTCGATCTTAAAATGTTCTCATTATAACCACAGAGAAAAGTGATCATTAACAAACACCAAAACATTATTTTTCACAGCCCGGCCGCACCTGATACCAGAATAAATGAACCAAAAAAATTCTCTCACATTTGCACCATCGTCAAGAAATCACATTAAAAATCCCATAAACGTAAACTCAGTAATCAGCTCTCGACGAAGAAACTTAAAAGTACCACACAGTTGACATTACGCGCGGTCCCCGAGCCCTCCGCTTCCGGTTATCGCAACACAAAGGCCACCCCCTCCCCGCAGGAACAGGAAATACTACCCTTCTATCGCAAGGTCTACCCGCGTCAGTCCGACTCGGAAACTTAAAATAAGTGTATTTAGGCTCTGAAAATGTTTTAATGACAAATTGCTGTAAATATTTGTATTTTCTGTTTTTGACATTATTTCTGTAACAAGTGAGGTGAAAAGTTAAAATGCTATCCCTGCGTAAAGATTAATATTAAAAGCAGGACGATTATTTATATATTTATTATTATTTACTACTACTATCATTTTGCTGTATAGCCCTAAGCTTAGAATAGTACCGCATAGAACCGTAACTGTCGTAACGTGTAACCATTTCATGGAAGCTTTTGAAGGCGACCTTAGTATGACGAGTAGGATGATTATTCAGGAAAAGAAGATTTTCTCCATCTTCCTAATAATCAACACCAAAATATTACTTTCCATTGTCAAAGGAACACATTAAAAAATACTTTTACATGTTTTAAGCAACAATCTACTTAACTACTAATTAATAATTAAATATCATTTATCATCAAAAAAATAATTACATTACTGTTTCTTGTACTTAAAACTAGTGGTTGAAATTCTCTTAAGTTTTGAATACTAGTTTATAAATCGAAATAAAAATGGTACAACTATCGACAAATTATATGTAGGAGACATCCCAAAAAATCGCATGGCGGGAAGGGAGGCCCGGAAGCGCCGCTAATGCATCGAATGCATGAATGCGTCCGGGCACCCCGCACTATATCAATTCATTACCCACGCATGTAAATATGCGCAAATGGAACTGCCAAAATATCTGTGTTATTTATTTTGGAGATATATTTATGTAGCATAATTGTATACGAAGCGACAAACATACATTGCTACTTTATTAATTACACTCGATAATTTCATTCTACGTCGAGTTATAAGTTTAGATTTGTGGGTTGTTGAGTAGAATTCGATTGGACAATGTGCGTTTTACCTTGGATTATCTCTCTAAAAAAAGATCGAAGGCCAAAATTCAGTGTTGAACAGTGTTGTATTTTTAAAGTAAATATCCTAAATGGCTTTTCTGAATTACTATGTATATCACTTAAACCTGCCAAATTACGATAAATTATTCACAAATTAATATTGGGTGTCGATGTGATTTTTTTGTAGACAGTTCTTCTTATATCTAGTTAAACAGTTGAGTACTGCTTATAATTTTTTTTTCCACAAAAATAATTACACAATTTAACTTAATCTTCGTTCTGAAATTGGTGAACATACGAGTACACGCCAAATCATCTTCGATATTTAAATCTGTTAGAGAAATTGAAATGTGGTGTGAAATAATATTTCATTACTAATAACTTAGGTATACCCACATCACATAGCGACAGTGTTGTATAGTGATGAAAGTGCAGATGGCTCTCAAGCTCGAGAGCTCACGAGCACCATCCAAGAGTGCAGGAGACGTGTCAATGTCGCCACTGGCCCGAAGGTTATCTAGCGAGCCAGGTTATCTTTGAAAGTTCTACGAGCTTTTTACAGCCCACGTTGACTTGACAACCTGGTTGTGTTTTGTTTTTATACTAAAAGTCATGTATCCCATCCCAACATGACCGTCTCGAATCGTATTGCGAATGAATCCTAAAGAAACAATAGTCTAAGTCATGACATACAAAACTAACGAGCTCCTCACGCATTGATTTCAGCATTGTAGCTTACAATAAATTAATAGTTTAAAAACCTTAAAACACGTCTTTAATACTTACCTAATAAAAAAAAATTAATTTAGTGTTAACTATGAAGGAGTTTATCGTTTTTAGCTAATTCTAAGTGTACCCAATATTAGGTTACATTTATCCTAAACTAAATGTTAACCGCGGCTTCGCCCGCGTGGTATAAAGAACAACGATAAAAAGGTTGTCGATTCCTTTCTATCATCGGTTGCCAGGCAACGGTTTGTTGTTAAAGACTTTCTTTAATTAATCTGAAATATATATAGTAATGGATCTTCCCACAGAAATGAGATAGTTTATTCTCGGTAAAGAGTAAACTATAGGACTTTACAACCTTCTATCTCCACACACAAAATCATACCATAACGACGTTCCGTTCATCCGTGAAAGAAGGACAAACAAACACACTTTCACATTTATAATGTAGATATGTTTTGTCATTGAAACTAAAAGCGGGAGGAGAAAGTACTAAGTAATTACTAAACCACAAGATTTGACCCATACAAACAGGGTAAGTTAATTAAACCGTTTAAAAATAATGTTCCCATTCATAGGATAGTTTTATAACTGTATGTTATGTGTATGTAGTTACGTATTAATTATTTACCTGCCTATATATATCTGTAGGTACCTACTTATATTATTAATGCGAAAGTGTATTTGTCTGTCCTTCTTTTACGGCTCCACGGAGTGTCGCTATAGTATGATTTTGGAGATAGTTGGAAGGACAACGAGTACTATAGTCTACTTTTTACGAATAAAGATCCATTACGATGTATATTTTAGCGAAATTCAAATAATTGTCTACAAAAAAGCGTTGCCTAGCAACCAGTGATGAAAAGGAATTGACAATTTTTTTTGCTGTTCTTTTTTCACACGTCTGCGAAGCCGCAAGCAACATCCAGTGTAGATATAAATCAAACAATGTTTGTAAAAGCTGCCAATTTCTAATAGACAAATAAACTATTCGGGGTATGGTAATGAATAACAGGGGTAAGTCGACGGTCGGAGGGAGGGCTAGATGGCTGATAATTAATGATTTTTGTACAACGCGCAAAGCGCACTGTAAAGTGGCTGCCCCTAAATCAGGTAAGTGGAGTAGATTGGATAGTGCCGGGGAACTTATCAGAGTACATATTTCTTATCTATTGTATTCGACCTACATAGACGCTACGAAGCGTGCCGACTATTTTTAATTCCACCTAGTAACGAAGATGTGTCTGTAAATTGTCTAACGGTGAGTGTAGCTTCAGTAAGTACTAGGTATAGTAGCTAAGTAACTTCCGTAACATAAGGTTTAGGTATTGATAGGTATATGAATAAAACCAAGTGTTCGTAATACTGAATAATAATTAAGGTGGTCCAAGATTTAATTGAGTCTAAGACTTTCATTATAGTTTTTTTAATGTCAACTCGTTTGTGGCCAATTTTAGATAAGTAAGGCTGTATTTTAATATTTTAAACTTTTAATCGTAGTTTTCTTGCGTTTTATAATTCTAGGTACTTGTTTCTGTAGGTACCTGAATTGATTTTGCATACCTGTAATATCCCTATAATATATTTGATCCAATTTGGTAGACAAGTTTGATTCTTCAAAATAATATATAGGTAGGAGTTTATATAATATGAAAAACAAAATCCACGTAGAATCCTTGCTTTCATAGTAATAGTAGCATAGTTTTAAAATTTATACGTAGGCCTGGTAGTTTTTAATAATCTAATTGGATAATTAATAGATGCAAGCTTAGAAACTTATTACAGACCAATATAACTTGATACCCCTTTGTATTACGTTTTGTTTTTAGCACAGCTCTGTTAAATAGGTTATTTATTATAGCCAGCGACACCTGCTCACACTTAGCCGTTATAGTGTTTTAATGAATGCAACATGCCTTAAAATTACCACTTTTGTTTCATCGCATTTCATCAACGTTATGAAAGCTTTTTAACATGTAACACAAAATCAAAAATTAAGGTTTAAAATATACTCGGATTTTTTTACGGTCGACTTGCAACGAAAATCGTTAAAATTGTTTTTTCCCAAACAAAACGTCCATTAAACGGGTTCAACCCCATCCCTTCAGCGGGATTAATGGCGCAATAATGCCACAATATAATATTAACACAAAGTTAAACGTGTTTTTGCCGCGGAAATTTGACTGATGTTTTGGTGAAGCGGGCATAAATTTCCGTTTCTTTTTTCGAATTTCGATGCTTGTCGTTTCATAAAAGTTTTCAGTCGCATAAAATAATGAATCACATATTTATAATAAGGCCTATATTATTTTAAGGAGTCTGACAACTTTATATTCGAATGAAATTACTAAGAATTCCTACGAAAAAGCCGAAAATTTCCGAGAGCCAACAATAAAGTTGTTAATCGTTAAATATACGTAGACGCAAGTTTTTTATTAACATATAATTTTCAAATAATCTGCCTATTAGAAATAAATTGTCAATGCTCCTAAAGCAATGATCATTGTAAGGAAACCTGTATACTTTTTATTTTAATTTAAGTTGATGCTTGAATGCTTGAATTGAATAGTGGGATGAACTAAGTTAGTAACTTAACTAAGCTACATCATAATGTTTTCTAAGGCCTATAAATTCTTTCAATATCAATATTTCAATAAAAGTATTTACAGTGAAAAAATGTAAGCAACCCTATTCGAGTGATACGCCGGGTTACACATTTTTTTAACATTCATAATAGTAATTATTTTCACACAATTACATTTTTATAAAATAGATTAACAATCATCCATCGTCGTCGTCAGGTAATAGGTATATATATGTATAGCCGGACGAGCTATGCGAAGATGTAGACAACCCCTAGCGCCCCGCCACCCCACCGGCTCCTTAATTGAATAATCCCCATCATTAATCATACAACCCGTCTGTGCATGAACTTGTGTCATTTTTAGTTCACTTTCCGTAGTACGTTTGTTAAACGTTTCAACATTTATAATAACTTAATAATCACAATCTCGTACCTATACAAAAATGATCTAATTCTCATTGTTTTAGTTAAATTTACCTAACTGACCAATTAGTAAAAGTCATTTAAAGGGTCTTGGATTCGATTCCCAGCGAGGCAGAATTTTGAATGATGATTTTAATTTTCTATTAGGTCTGGGTGTATGAGTGTAAAGATAAGATCTATCTTTGCGTAATGTCCATGGCTTACACGATATAGGGAACCTTAGAATGGGGCTATGAGTGTGTAACGTTATTATTATAAAAAATATGTAAAAAAAGACAAAATCATGACTTTATATCCATCCATCCATCAGCCTTTGAAGATCCACTATTGGACATAGGCCTACCCTGATTGCGCCACTCAGGCCAGTCCTGAGCCTGACTTCATATCATCGTGTAGTTATTATAATTAAATAAATAGAAAACATAACAACCTACTGTTACTTGAATCTATTATATCCAAGAATATAGATAGCTAATCATAGAACAATTCAAATCTAAAGATTCTCATATATATCTCATATACATCTCTCTGTGCCTGCATCACGTCAAAGCTGTAAAGGCCACCAACAGCAACAGTCCATTAAGACAAAAATAAATCAATTCATGATCACACACAATGAAGTCATCTCGAGCAACTATCTTACTATGGAATTGAACCTGAAACTGTTGTCAGACAAGTGTACAAAACTCAACCTATAAGCGTTACAAGAGCTAGAGCTATATAAAATAAATAGATAGGTATCTATTTAATACATTTTAATCGTTTAAAGCTGAACTTGTAAAGCCAATTACTCCCACATAGCATTAACAATCTCTTCGTAATATAACAGTTATTACTGTAGGTATATTAAAAAGATATTAATTTTATACTTAATATTAATATCCTTTTTTATACTTAATAATCTTTTTCTATTGGAACTTACGCAACATCCATCCTAGTAATAAATAAAACGTATACTTACTTGCGTTCCTAAAGTTACCACGTTTAAAATTGTGATGTACCTACACGCTACTCATAAAACATGTTAGGCGATAATCTTATTCAATAAAAATAAACAGTACACTTCATACAACATACGGTGAGGGATGTCCGTCCGAATTGAAATCAAGACGCCGAGCACGTTTTACGGTCTACCCACATGGCATGACCCGTCTCGAGCGGGCAATGTACAGGAAGCTTAATTCCTTAACGCACACAGACACACGTACCCACACGAAATCGCGCGCTCACGTGCGAACCCCCCTTTTGTCTTAGCTAAGTGTCAACCAATAAAAACAAAGGATTCGAAAATGAAACAAAAAGAGTTGGCCAATCGCGCATCGCGTCACGCATGCTGATGCACGGCTATTGGCCTGAGAAAAACGGTTTGGCTCCGATGACTTCGGCTAGACGCCGAGATTGATCGCCGGTGTTTTATTACTGTTGCCTACTGCGAGGAACGTTTAGTTGCGATTGGGCGTAGACCAATTTGTAAGTCTCATCCTATCTCATTGAATAGCGGAAACATAAAGTTGGTGCTAGGTTATCGAAGCCGATTTTTTTTATAAAAAGTTTAAGCGATTTTCGAAAGCACCGCAATTTGTTGCGACAGTTGATGAAAAATCAACGTCATAGAAATTTAAAATCTAAATTAGCAAAGTGATTCTGTAATTAATATCCAAGATATGTTAGGTATAATTATAATTAAGATAGTTTGTAAATTTAATTAAAGAACAGATGAACTTAGTATCTGGTGCAATAACAAAGAAGTAGAGAAAAAGATAAAGCTTTTTGAAATAACTACTTTATAGTATACTTATAATTAAAGGTACGTTTACAAATCAGGTCTAAGAAGATGATTCCAAATAAAATAATACAAGTCTGATTATACACATCCCGTAGATATTACAAAAAACTAGTTTTCAGAAAGTGTTAAATAGATATTATAATATGATATTTTTAATAACAATATTCTTGTATGGAATTAAATATTTAACGAACAACTTTTATTAAATTTACAAAAAACTTATTATTATAACCATTTTCCGTCAGTGTATTTTTTTAATGAAGATACAAAAGTATTAGTAGGTACATCCAACAACACAACGAAACACAAGAGAGCAATACAAGTTTCTTTAATAACTAACCCAATTCGTTCCACATCCTTATCTGTAAATATAAAATTATCCTCAATAACAGCGACTTTCTCAGATCGACGTTGCTCGTACCGGCGTATGTTCACGTGTGAATGAGGGGCGCGACGCGAGGGGGCGCTCGGAGGGTCATTTATCATTCATATCATCTTCGCTCCACTTCGCTCGCCGCATCGCCGTAAATAAATAAGAACAGAATCATCTTTTACAGCCGCTTCCATCAGCGAACTCGACTAACACCTTTCATACATCAGTAACAACGCACACAATCGCCTGCAACCTCCATTGTCGCTTCCGACATTATTGTGTTGGGATGTTTAGACTGTGTAGGTAAGTATGCATGTGTTTCAGCACGTATACTTAGATAAATAGATGCGCCATGTAAATGCCTATGTCACGTAGTGAGCTCTAGACACAACAGTTTCAAAGTCGAGTCACATGTTTGGTAAAACTTAATACGACCTACATTCCAACACAGCTACAACTATATCGAACTTATAGGTCGATAGAATGGTATAGTTTGTTAGTACTAATTTGAGGGTGTAGTTCAAATTAATACTTGTTTGTAATAGGATGTAGAAAATTGGTTTATTGGGTTTAAAGTTGAATGACTTGTAGTTTTTATTTGGAGATGAAAATATGACACAGAATTATGTGGGTAGGCAAGCTATTTGTAGGTAGTTATTAGATGTAGGTAAGTAAAAACATTTTTGTTTGTATTTCGGTGTTTGTGAGTGTGTGTATGTTTGTATATAGCATAATCCAGCAGTCAGACAAAGGTTTACACAGAATCAAAGACTAGTCCTGTGGTGTTCCAAAACACATTGAAATTTTTATAATATTATAACTTCTAGCTAGAAAAAAATACATGTAAACATTAAATCCATTGTTTTAAACTAATAATTTGAACAAGAACAAATAAACTAAAACAATATTACATGCTAAAATTAAACACGCGATTCTATCAGTTGACGGAACGACAATATGTAATAACATTAACTTTTCATGTCGGTCTTAGTTGACATTTAATTAAACATAATAATTTACAACAATAAGTAAGTAACGTAGGTGTAATTAATTGTACATTATAATGTAATATATAGATTCGTAATAACGCCATTGAAGTTCGTCCTCAACAATTGCGAAGCCTTTTATTATCAAAGTATATTAGGTGCTTAGATTCCAAATAATTCCGCCCGCTCCGCACTAAGAAGATTAAGAACGATTGGATGTTCCGAGGAGGTCGGCACGACGCGATTCTAACATAATGGAAGGCTATAGGTACGGCTTAGAGAACCGCCCATCAATCTGGCCAGACCACTCCAGCCAGATCGATCAGTGACCGCTCTCCGGCTTAAGACTCGAAATACCTGTATAGAACCGGCCGAGTGTTCAGTACCTACTACAACACGAGTGCAATTACTGTATCGCTCGATAGTTGCGGTAACGGTTCAGTAATTGAAAGGCGGGTGTACAAGTCGAGCCACGTTTGTTTAGTCCATCATAATTGCTCGGCTGCACCTCCGAGCTGACGAGTCGCCGGCACAAAAACTCCTAAATCCAGTTCATTAGGGCTCTATTCACGACCCACCCCTGGATGGAGATACGCGGTGATTACTGCAACCGCTCCCGACGGCTCACGAATAAAGACTGCATCATAATTTCACCAGATACACCCTCGCGGTGGATCAAAAGGAATAGCGACCCTAATCCGTCGCCTTAAAGTTTCTATTTAAGTCGCTTTCTCTCATGTCACTTGCACAATGACATGTAAAAATAATGAACAAACTTACGGTCACGAGGAGGCAAGTTGAGCCCTGTTCGCATAATGAGAAGGTTAATTTTTCAGTGACGAAACATAAGGAGATGTTTTGTAAATTAATAGGAGGAAAAGTTTCGCGGGACGTCGCTCGCACCGGCAAGGTTGTCGCAGTTGTGATTCAATTTGGACGCTAATTTAATGACGTTGTCGCGGAGGCAAACAAATTGATATTCATATGGGACCACCGTCGGTTTAATGTTATTTATATTTTTATTTTACGACAATTTCTCGGCCTCATTAGTTGTAAAGACCTTGTTTTTGCTTTCGATGTTTTTATTTTTGGCTTCTTTGAGATATAAAGAGTAAATTATTACAGAGCAAGTACAGAGTTTACTTTTTAATGTCTTTCATAAATAAAGCTGTTTATATAACATAGCTTTGAATGAATTGGACTAAGTAATTAGATACCTGCGTTTCTGAGCTTAGAGTTAGGTGTTGAATTAAATGCTCTAACAATTTAGTCAATGTGCCTAATATTTGCATTTAGATAAAATCATAATATTTTAATAGCAGTCTGATAGGTGGATACATTATGAATAAAGGTTACTTATGGTAATTAAAGATAAACATAACCTAGGCTAGGTACCTGGCTCCGTTTATGGGTGTTTGGTATTTATTTTGGCCGACAGTACATTTACAGACATTACTTTTGGTATTGCCGGCATAGCCAACTTATTTGACCATCTCCCATAAATCCGAGGCCATATCGCCAATTATCGCCAATATCGTACATAAAGAAATAATTTCACTGTGTATAAAAATACAGACATTTAAATAAGACAAACATTCTAACTACTAACAGAACTACAAGCTTCTCAGGTAAAATCATATATGGTAATGAAATGTAAATTTGAAATCGGAAACAAAACCTCGAGCGAGGCAATGACACCGATGACCTAAAAGAGCAGGGAGACGCCATCTTCCAAGAACGATCACAGAATTAGATCGTGGGATGGAACAAGGCCCGTCGCTGAATTGAATAACGAGGGTGTAACGAGGGACACAATGCGTGCCCGCGCCGATTATCTCGTTGCGCGTGCGCTGGGAACCGACCAGAATATCCGGAGGTATGTAATGAGTACCTACGTCTTCGTGTTATATGTTTCTACATTATTTTTAGAACTTGACAGACGGTATTGCCCACACATTGCAACGCTCGTTCCAGTTTTGTGGACGGTCGTAACCGGTTAAATCAACACAACTAGAGTAAGGATGACTTCAGGAAGTGTTTTAATTATGTCCTTTAGTTTAGAAAATTTTTAACATGATTTCGATGTTGTTACCTTATATTTTAAAGAAAGCATCATGCAGTTGTGCGAGGACGTTGGATATCACTTATCAATATGTGGGTTGCCTGCTCGTTTATAGACTTTTTCTGTTTTTTTCCCTTCTTTCTTCTTTCTTTTCGTTTACACGGCTGTTGGTGATGTTTTTAGTGTCGTTATATTACGACTCTACTTAATGACGCTTATGACGTTTTACTACTTTGTGTATGGTT
>DWPA01002244.1:0-16169 GCA_018251375.1 Calpodes ethlius
AGCGCTTTCTTAGCACTTTCTTAACTTTGACACTTTGCTGTCCCGTGTTTATTTATAATTGTAATTGCTACACTAGTAAAAAACTACTACTAAATTGTTCCGTTTCTAGCCAATACTCCAACAGTGCAGTTGAAGTAATAAATGTAGCTAAGTAGTCAAGAATACCCTGTCATTGTAAAAACTTTCAAGTTCAAGCTATTTATAAGCGAACATATAAATTTCTAAAACATAATTGTGAAGTCAGGTTTTCATTTAAAAATATTAATAAGAATTCTTTTGTTACAATCTTCTAAGACGGAGACCGTCCTATAAGTCATCTCCCTGACACTTAGCTAATTAAACGTAGCTATAATATCTGAACGAAATAGTTCTAGTCAGTGATTTTATATCTGGCGAAGCTAGAAGATGTTGGTTAGCGGCATTTATTTAATAGTTTCTTTTTTCTTGGTCGGCGGTGAATCAGCGATGCCTTTGTGCTTTATCGATTTTCTTAATAATTGTAGATGTATCTAGAGTTATAACTCTCAATTTTAATACCATGATACTTCTTCTTAAACTTTAAAATATTCTCAAACGTATCCTCCCCCACTCAACTAGACAAGTAGACGTGGAGGTCTTGTCTGTGGGTAAAGTTTCAGGCAACGCTATGGGCAGCCACAACGTTAATGAAACTTCGACTGTCCGTCAATTTTACGAGGGTATTTGCAACGAGAGTAAATATCGAAATTCAGAATGAAAATCAAAGTGAGGACTAAATTGTTAAATGTGAAGATATTCAGAGTCTTTCAGATTTCTGAATTTCTAAATACAACATTGGATAAATATTTACAAGACGCTTAAAAATGGCCAAGTAGAATGTTTTGCTAGCAAGGTTATATGATTTTCTTTTATAAGGAAGCAAACAATCTTGCAGAGTTGCTTTCCACCACCGTTCACGGAGATCGATGACAAACTAGGACTGTGGGAGAGACGATAGTCACTAATTAAGCCCTGATAGTATTATGTTATAATGGTTGAGATGCATATTTTGGTTGCAGTATTATGAGGCAGGTGCAATTCTTTACTTTTGTGGCAACAAGTTAGCATTTAGTAGCTTGTGTTTTCTGGAGTAGAATAAAAATGTTGTTAAACATTACTTTAGTATAAGTCGCTAAATCAGGTAGAATAAAAAATTCTGACGTTCGCTTTGGCCATTTAATTAACTTATTTACGAATCCGTAATGGAGCAATGTTTCATGCCTCTGGTACTACAAAAGAAGCTAGTTTAGACAGCCGTAGTTGCTTAGACTCCATAGTTAAATCACTGATCATTGAGTAGAGTGAGTCTAAACAAAAATACAAAACAATATTTTATTTAATATCAAAAACACTGACTGATTAAAAACAAACGAATAAAATAACAATAACAAACTAGAAATCAAATTGAAAAATACAAGCCACCCACAACAGCTACAGTATCCATTAGAAAAATATTTTTAAATTCGTATTCTTCTTATTCTATTCACGTTGCCAAAGGTTTTAGAAGGTAGTAGGTATCTATACTTCCATGTTTTTTATATTATAAATGGAAAAGTTGTTTATTGCTGTTACGGCAAGATGAGTGTAATAGGTAACTATTTATTTTATTATCACTTAGCTTATGTTTATTACCACCTTTAAGAAACATAATTGGTGTTAGGTTTGATGGTGGTTTTGTAAAAATGGCCAATAAATCAGGTTGACCTTTGAGATAAACCCCACTGAGTCACACTCAGCGTTGCCTTGTTTTTCTCTTGGCATCATTTCAATTTGTTCTGTAAGTCATTCAACTCATAGTTAATTATCGTTCCATCACGCGGGTAAAGCCGCTGTTAACGTGTAGTATTTGATAAACGGGTTATCGCGGCTCAGAACTTAGCAACGAAATGGGTTTTACGCAATTCTATCCGAATCCGGCACCTTTAGGGAAATCCGTATCGCCTTTATTTCTAAATCCTCTAAGAGCTGTCCTCAATGTAATTGGAAATATTGGGGACCACAAAATAGTTCAAAGAAGGGCAAATGTATACGATATGTCAAATGTAATAAGGATATTATTATGACATGGTATACATTTATTGATTTTTATCAGCGTGCCCTTTTTAGTAGGTATTTGGACGTGGCTTCGATTGACATTTTTTCACTGGTTGATACGACATAGCACCGTAAGAGTGGCATCAAAGGTAAAACTTTTACTGGTGTCATGGTGATATCTTATGTGACGTATCAGTTACGTAGAGTTAAAAGAATTATAAAGTCTTATTATCGATTTTGTTTAAACAGAAACTTTGTAAAAAAATCGTGCTTGCGCTGTTCACCGTTAGAGAGTTCTTCTGTCTATAGCCTACCCTCGGGGTGATGTTAGGGTATGAAGGTTACAGTGAGCTGACAAGTAAATAATTCCTTCAACCGGAACCAAACAAGAGTTGCCATTGTTAGTGGAATTAAATTGAAATATATAAGAGAAGAAACATTGCCAGTTAAATTGCATTTTTTTTTTTCATTTAATGACCTTATCGACCGTAGAATATTGACCCCCATACAGCAAATAAAGGACATCATTATTACAATGCGTAAGGAGTATTCTAAATCATTAATTTTCCATGAAACCCGCATAGTTGGCTAACACTATCTTGGATCAACCACACAACGAAACGTAGCGTTCTGAATGGGGGCTTGAGAGTCAGTTGTTGCTGTGAAAATGTATCGACCATGCTTTTGGTATTATCGTTATCCATGGACGAAGGTAATTTCATACCATCAGATGGTGAACTTGCCCATTTATCAGCTATTTCCTATAATAAATTCACCAAACCAAATCCTACAAAGCTAACGGGTGTTAAAATGCCTTTAATGCATTTAGGTATCTTTAGAAACGCCGCACCAATTTCAAATAATGCCATTATACCCTCGATATCTCATTATTCACCCTCGCATTGTCCAATTTTCAATTCGGATCTTTTCTTCGAGCTAATCACATTTCGTCCCACAATTATACTGGCCCACATAATGTCCCGTTATAATATTCCCTATACTCATAGGATCCATTTCGGGCCCTTTGTTCTCCGAGCTCTTTGTCCCTTTCCTGGCCGCCCGCTTGGAAATACTCACGAAGAAAGGAATTATATTTTTGAAATGTGCTTTCTATACATTTCAAAAGTTAAAAATTGTACAAATAAAGATTGAACGACCTCACATCATAACTGATAAGGTCGCTAAAAAATTAGAGACTTAGGCCCGGGGTCTATGTTGCCCGAGTGCTGATTGATAACGTTATCGTTTCAATATCATATTCAATATCATAAATTGACAATATTTAATAACAAATTAAGGCTTTTATGAATAATTTGTAATTTGTGATTGCGATTATGTGCCATTGAAAAATTATGAACTTAACGTGAAAAGTTTTTACTAAATTGCACACAATTTGGATCTAAATATAGTAGTTTTGATGCGTATGGAATCAGATTTCAATTGTCAGCCTGTTGGCAGCACGCTACTTTTGGGACATGAGTCTTCCTTCGTTAAGATATTCAAGAGATATTCGTTAACATATTCTACTATGATGAGTTTGTAAGTTATTGTGGTGTGTTGGGTGTGGGTATCTTCTTACCGACTAAGAGCACGACGTAGCCTCTTAAGAGGAAAAGCGATCAAAAATTTACCGATTTTCCCTAATAACGCTTAGAATTTCAATTAAATACATGCACAATTCTTCTTCAATGAAATACATGTACAATCTTTTTCTGTACATAAAAAAAAATTAACCAAGGAAATAATTTTTAAATCTCAGTTAGTTCGATGATCGTAATGAAATTGCTTTGTTGGGTGTGAAATATTTACTACTCTTTGTAGTTATTGCTTTAAAATAAAATATAATTGTTGAATGTTACGACAATACATATGGGTGAGATATTGTTGAAAATATACAAAGAAACTAAGAGCGGTAAATACGCAAACTAAAACAATATAGTGGTACATAGTTTAACATTAAATTTCTTCAAAATTCCTGTTAAATTGTAAAACTTGCAGTTATCTGCGGCGCGCACGTGCCTCGACGTGTCCTTCTATTTCGCGAAGTTCCATTCATTAGGCTTAAGATCCTCATTACGGTATTGGACTATTGCCAAACGCATTCCCAAAGTTGAGCAATAACGTTGCTTTACGTTGCACGAATTGCTCCAAATGGCCAACTTCGCCCACTCGGAGCTTTAATTGGCTATATTTTGATGAGATTTGCAGGTTGACTCACCTGGTAATGTGACTTCAGATGACTTTGGGGTTACTTTCGGGATCCTGTACCTAATTCGCTTAAAATTTCACCTCGCATATCCGAATTCTGGGTTCAAAACTTGAAGTCATTTATAAAATTTAATTGCATGTATTGACTTTAGTTTCCGTCAAAATTGATATATCTGTTATTTTATAAATTTGGACCTAAGAATCGTGGAATATTTATATTAATAATTAATGCATGTATTTTTTATATATTTATAAACGAGAACTTGATTTAAAGTTATTCAATTTCCTGTTTTCGCAAATTGTCCAGTTCAGGTTAGGATTGCCGCAAGCATCTTTAAAACTCACTTACGTGGAACTTCTGTGTAGTTTTAAAGTCAGAAGTTTGAAATAACTTTATTATTTCTATAATGAACTTTGTCTTTGTTGACTTGGTGTTTAGTTTTTTTATTTCTGCTGAATTATATAATAAATACGGAATTCCGTACTTCTGTAGTAAACGAAATATCAACGGTCAGAAATCGTTTTGTCTATTGATGTTGAATTAAAAATGTGCCCTTAATGCTTAATTATTTGTTGGTTTAAAATAAGTTCTTGTGGTTGAAACACCTTATTAATGTTCACATAAAAATTAAACTTTAGATACACTGCATTCTCGTTCGTTCCTTTTATAACAAAAACACTTCAAAATTCAGCAAGGACGTCTCAAGCCACGTACAGCGTGGCGTTCGAAAATAGTTTATCGACTATTATTTCTCACTTTCACACATGACTGTGTTAGTATTCCTTTTTAAATAATCATAATATGCTATGGCCATGAACTCACTTTTTATCATTTACTTCACTGTTTATCATGTAACTGGCAAGGAGCGGAGGATTAAAATTAAAATAACTAGATTAAATTTTTACCTTCAATTTTCGTAAACAGCTTCCTGAATCTAAAGCACTACCAAAGGAGACTTGCTTCCAGCTTCAAGCAGATCGGTTATGATTGTATCATCAATTGATGCCTTGTTAATTATTAGGTGCTTCAAGGCCTCCCTAAGGTCGTACAGACTGATGTCAGGTATATCTTGCGATATAATTTCGAGTCAACTTGGCTCGAATGTTGTACTCTTGTTTGGGAACTGGACTGTTAATATAGTTTTCGTCTATCCAAATTTGACTAAGTATATGATCTAAAAATATTTAAGATGAATAAATACGAATTTTATAATGAGGTTATTAAACGAATTGTAAATATGGTTTATCCTATGCTATAAAAAGTGAATATAGAGAATTGCCTCGTTTATTATTTATGGATTTTTAGCGAGTAGATGCAAGCGTACTTTTACTTTTTACAACCATTCTCTTATTTTTTAGAGTTAAGTTTAACATGTTGCAGGATGTACGACGTCCCGTGAAATTTCAACATTTAAGTAATCCTTAGTGTCTTTCCATGTAGATATTTTTATAGCCTGCGTTGGACGTCTGCTCGCTGTAGACAGCGTCGCGCAAATTAAAGCCCTGCGAAAGAACACGTAAATAACACAATTTATACCGTGGAAATCTTTTCCGGAGTTAATTCTAGAAAAGTAAGAAACATTTTTATCCGTATTTATTAACAGGATGGGACTAAAATATAACTTTCCTAATGCCATTTGCTATTCTTCGAAAATACTTTTCCTTCCTTATCTTATTTCAAATAATCTCGACGGTTAAGATTGTAAATGTCTACACGACCGTACGGCTCTGCGTCTTGATCAAAAGGCAATAAGGCTTTATGATAATAATAATGTTATTAATTTTTTTATTATTCCTCATCATATCCCATAGCTGGCCCACTGTTGAGATTAGGTCTTCTCTCAGATGTCAGGTGTGCAGGTTTCCTCGTAATGGTTTTATTAAAACGAATCAAGTGATACTTATTTATAATATTCATATTGCTTTTGGAAAATGAGTGGTTTATTCAGGATTTAAGCTCAGTCTGCGGCAACTTTAATTTCCCTAAATTCTTTTCCATGTAAATTTTAACTTTACCAAATCTTCAGACTCCTGTATGTGTGCTTTATTCTCATACATGGGTTGAATTTTTTTTCCTTTACGTACGTGTTTATATATAAATAAAACTAGTAAAACTATTCAATTAACTATGTATTTTTAATTAATTTAGTAGTTTTATTATTAACTTGTAGGGACGCAGGTTGCTTTAAGCTAAAGAAACATAAAACGTTTCATTGTGAAGTAATAAGACCCTTGCCAATGAGGTATTTCAATTCGGTCTTTGGATGTAGTGAGAGGTCGGTGCCAAAAACTAAAAAATCTAGTTAGCGTAACAAATTGAAATAGCTGTCACGACTTTTGTTTTCAATATTTTTAAATGCGACCAACTCCAATATTAACAAGAAAAAACTGTCCTGTCATTCAAGGGAATTTCTCTTTAAATTACTTATAAAATTTAAATCATTTGATGTCGACAGGGACTCCTAGCTGCACTAATAAAGTAATTTATGTAAAACTTCATAAAACTGTATTCGAATTCAAAATAACATAATCATAATATCATCCTGATAGATTTATCCACGTCATCTTTTTATTTCAACATTGTTTTGGAAATGTATTTACTATGGAGGACAAGAAACGGCAAAAGAAACCATACGGCACGTCTATTAAAGAAAATAATCTTGACGTTTAATGCATTAACTAAGAAAAATAAAAAATCTCTAACCAGAGTGGAAGAAGCAGAACTGAGAAACTCCTCGCGTTTTTGTCACTAATATCTATTCCTATAACAAACTGATGTAGGGTTTTATAATTGAAGCCTTGAGAAGTGAAGAATTGAACCATAATACGGAATTACATCACGGTTGTGGCAAAGGTTCTCTCGAAGGAAAGGGCGCTTCATTCATTAAAATTTGGTGTGATGATAACACGACGTCCGCCGGTTGAACGAGCAACGGTTTTAGAAATTTGGTTAACAGAACGCTAATACTAAAAACTGCTTCTTATCATAATTTAAAGGATGAAATAAGTAAAATTATCTTTTTAAATTTATAGATTCCTGTGGAACTCACTCACAAGAAACAATGAACACAACTTTTGAATTGAATTTTAAGAAAAGTATTTCCGAGTTTGAAGCGACCACCATATGACAAGTCGGAGAAAAATATATTAGTTACTGACTGTAATGACTGGATTAAGGTGATTGTGGGAATGTATGACGCTTCTAAAAGGTGTGAATATTACAGATAGGAGTTACTTCCACGGACTCACATTCTTTAGTGTTGTTAATAATTCAATACATATACCAAAAGGAACTTTATTCCACCCTCGCGGCCCATAATACTTCTCTCTGGAAATGCCGCCAAAGTGAATGTAAATACTTAACGCTTAAACGATTATAACAGAAGTCAGTCCACGTTATAACTATCTTCATAATGTACCTTTGCACAATTTCAGACTTGGAATAGACGTGGGAATAGGCTAATGCAAAATTTATTCAATGAGCATTTGGTATAGGTGTTTAAAAATGTATGGCTTGAGCACGTGATGTGGAACACTGCAATGTATTGTTTTTCAACTTAATAATTAACTACAGAACAGAGAATGGGTTTTTCCCCAATAGGAGGTCTAGAGCCGCCAAAAGTAAAGTGGAGTAGAAAAAAACTAAATTATTCATAAAAGTATCACAAAATAATATTAAAAGGCAGTGTTTTCCAATTTTAGTAATATAAAGTTTGCCATGTCATTACGATACGGTTCTAATATCCAATTTATCTGATTTATGAGTAGGTAAGTAGGTTCTGTAAGTAAACTTAAGTAGAAGGACTTCTTCCCGCGAGTAAACGAGGGTGGCTCTGCTAGATATCTAATAAATTCCACTCAAAGCTTTCTTGCGGTTTTCATTTCATTTTCATGTCCTCAACATCGCATATAATCAAATATAAGTCCGCGATAAAATCTAAAACTTTTATAAGAAGAAGTTCTATTTAGTTATCTGGCATAAATGGAACAGGCAATTTAATACGTTCGACACTCAAGAGATGAGGATTTTCCGAGGACCATGATTTAAGCTTTAGCTTTAGCATAATAGTTTTCATTCAGAAATAAATATATGGAAGACCTTATATTAGAGATATTTCATTTGAGAAAGCATAATGGTTTAAGCTAACGTATTTCTTGAAATCAATATGGATATAACCATTTCTTTTCACCCAGAACAATAGGTTTACTTCTGGTATTTTCTTTTTACGGTTATAAAAACTTCTTTGATTTTTATAATGTAAATTCTTCATGTCCTTCAATGACCTTCAATGACAATAAACAATAACTACTCCAAATAGTTCCTTAGCTTCAGGTTGCTCCTTTGCTTCTTTGCCAGTTGATCGTTACATTTTACGTTTGGACGGTTTTGTCTTTGACATACACTAACCCAAAAAAAAAAAACACTTGATCTTAAATTCCATTACTTTCAATAACATTATTCATAATTATCTCAGTTACTATCTGATCTTTTAAAATCATGTCATTCAATTAACTGTACATTTTCTTTACATCAATCTGTGGGTCAAAAGTAATTTTATTTATGGCGAATATCAACCAAATAAACCCATTTTGTACAAGCCATTCAATATTTTATCAAAGAACAAGAATTATGGTCCAAGTTTGATACATCTACTATTCCGACAAAAAGTAAATTAATCGTATGAATTGCGGTCCTACGAGAGTCGTTCTCATGAATAACACACAGACATCCGCGCTCACATCATTAGGTACAAGCTTTGCGGGTTTATTACTGTGCTAATAATATTATAGCATTGCCAACGTTACTAATAAAACTCCGGACGAGGGTATTATTGTATTAATATTAAAAATACAGACACCTTCAATGAAAATATGGCAACGAAATTATTATATTCGTCGTGTATAAGAGCTTGAAAACCCTAACACTTGCCGTAAATAATTTATAACCGTATATGAAATTGATCTTAATACTATTACACTTGATTTCAATACCTAAAACAAATAGCAGTCACCGAAGCTCTCTCAAGTGGAGAGTTAATGAAATGGCCTAAGTTTGGTCATTCATAACTACCTTATTATTAGCTTCCAAATCTACAGTCGGACGGGGTAATAAATGTAAGGTCCTGTGTAGGGGCTAATGTATCTCATTCCCTAATTTGGCAGATGAAATTCAATGAGGTGCTCGCTCAAACCGGGTCTGTCGAAGTTTCACTATTAACACTGCTTAAGCTTCATTTGGTTTGCGTCCTTGGGGATAGGGTTGTCACAGATTTCCGTGTTACATTGCTTGAATAAACAGAAGTGCTAAATTATGCGCACTCTGGTAGGGACTTACCAGGAAGTAACTTAGCCATTGGTGATTTATTAGCAAATACAATTAATTATGTTTTAATGTCTGTAGGTTTTGGTATGGTACTTCAAACTAGCCCTACAGTAGTGATTTAATGACACTCTTTACGTGTTTTGAAACAATAGTTAAAATGTAGCTTTTTGTCATGTTAACTGACTGTTTATGATAGTAAAAAACAGTAACTGTGAAATATAATAACATTTATGTATCCTCGAAAAAGTAAATTCTGTCATAGAAAACAGAGTCATATTAAAAACCACAATGTACGCAACCCTAGTGGACTAATGTTCAGGAATTATTCATTTGAACGTAACGTCCAACATGCCTTACATTGTAACAGATCCTAATTTGGCTTATATTAGTTAAGTTCCCATGTCTAACTGGATGTGGAACTCCTAACGTAAATGGGGTTTTGCTTAATGAGGACTCGAAGGAGATATTACACTGATTGTCTGTTAAGTTTCGCGGCGCGAGTCTCCGCGGAAGTTCGACTGTGTGCGCACTTAGTAATGTCCTAAATAAACTTAATAATACATTATCTACGTGTAATGGCGTTCTGTTTTTTATCTTTCTCTGTCTCGGATGAAATGGGTTTAGTATGAGATAAATAAACGTAACAGATTTTTGTATAACGCCAAAATGTTAAGAGTGTTTTCTTGCTTGTTTTTGTGGATATATGTTGGTATATTTACACATTACAGAAGATAATTCTAAAAGGTGACATTAAGTCGGGGAAACGTTTTAATTAAACACAATTGATAGAAAAATAACCAGGTACTACGTCCCCTCGTCCTCACACAACACATATTGTTATTTATTTGTGTCGCGCTATTTCCCAGTAACAGAACGAAGTATAACTCAATATGTTTAAGTACCTTTAGGAGGCTTTATATTCGTTCCATTCAAAGCTCATTCGCAGCATTAGAGAGTTCTTGAAAGCAGATGTTATCAGCAACAGAACCCCTCGCGGGGACAGACAGCGTTAGCTTTGTATTCGATTGAGGGAGATAGGGCGTTGTTATATCCTTAACGGGTAACGATTAATGCGAGGATCTGTTAAGGACTTCTGAACTTGTTGCTCCTAAATTATACTGACATTATCAAGACGATGTCCTTAATGAGGTTATCCATTTTGGTATTTGGTATAATCGAGATCAATCAAAAATTGAACAAGAGTGGTAAGTAGCAAAAGTTGGCAATTAATAACCATTATACTCAGGTATCTTCAAATCCATCTTAATAATAAATAAACGCTAACGTACTCATACCCCCCAAGTAGGATTCCCTGTATTGCGAGTGGCATGGACAGCACAATGAACACGTCACTAACACCCATGCCGCGAGAACAAATATTTATCTATAACATAAATATCTGCCCCGGCCAGCAATCGAACCCAGGACCCGTCGCTTCGCAAGCAGGGTCACTACCAAGTAGGCTACGGGGTCTTGATGCTGATTGATGCGGACGAGTCAATGAGACCTATCTGTTGTCCAATAGCGTGCAGGAGCAAAGAAAATTAGTTTTGACTCGAGGATAAAGTTTCTTAGATACCAAAATATAGTGTACAGCACTTTTACCTTTTAGAACAATCCGTTCCTCTCGACCCGCGCTCGGTGCGACGCGTCAGTAATCAGCGTTTACACTCTTTTGTATGTTGATTCTCTCAATTCGGATGCTATCAGGACAGTCTGTTGGAGTCTTTTTTCCTGTAATTGTTCGTTCTACTGTTACTATTGATAACTGTTTAGGGAGATTACATTGAAGACATTGAAGTGGAAGAGCCGTAACCTATTTTATTGTGATAATATCACAATTCAGAATTATCCCAATGCTGGGTTCTGATATTCTTTTATAATGCGACAGATTGAAGTTGGAGTTTTTATACTGGCTAAATATAGATTGACACAATTCACAAATGTTGAAAATCAGAAGTAGAGGATTTTTTTGAGGAGTTACCTAACGCATATCATAGACTTTGAAAAATAGGTAAAGATTCATACAGGATTGGAACATGTCTACGTCTAGATAAGAGTATTAATTTACTGACCTGAATACTATTTACAATTCCCCGCGATGTACAACGCTACATATCCCCATACGATTGAGCTGTCTACTTGCAGAATATAAAAAAATCTTATTATACGAGTTTACCAATTTTCCCAATTTTATTTCGAGACCATCTGTGACTTTACCCATAATATTTTATAGCTATTCTACACGGAATTGCTCGCTTAAATTGTTTGGTCAAGTTGAAACTTGGCAATATACTGTTTAGCGGTACCGCCTCATCTGATGCCTCGTACCTTGCTAGTGGACATCGATGATCGATGAAACAATAAACCTCTGATATTTGTAAGGTTTATTCACCATCACTATAATTATGTTCTCCCAGTATTGAAAACGACAACTCTATACTTAGTCAAGGGTTAAATAAATGCTTTAAGAAGTCTACATCCTAATTTGCTAAGAATCCTAATTTTCAAGCTTCATAAGCTTCTTATTGTCATGTGAATTGAGTATTCTAATTTATAATAAAGATATATGTTATATCGTGAAGTATGCAGAATGGTTACTATATGGAACTCGTTTGTTGTGGTATAAAATAATATACACGCCACCGATATCCTTTACTCCAGCAATTTCAGAGCTGTCCAAATTGTACCGTCTATAATATGAGCGCCTCCGAAAGTACATAAACTGGATCTCAAAGCTGTGCCGAGACTGGAGGTTTGTCAGATTATCATATACCTCCCGTGGTGGTTCTCAAAGTTGTTAAAAGAAATTAAACAATTGGAAATGATTTTAGGCATCCTCTACATCTGTTATAAGGTTACATTGGTATATTTTATTCTTTTTATTCTTGCTTCTGTGGGAAGTTCTCACATTTGGCGGGCAACCAAATGTCATAATTTCTGTCCTGAAATTAATTAAAGTCAAAGTCAAATATTTCATTTCGTCATAAGAATTAAGTTACTTAACTAAATAGAGAATACTCATAAATGTACTCGATGGATTGGTGTGCGAAGAGGTTTATTTTTGGCTCGGATCTGATTGATATCAATCCGCAATTTCGCGTATAGGTGTCGAGGAGCCACTGTCTTGGTTTTCTATTGGGCAAACTTTAAAGAATGTGCGAAAGCATTGAAAATTCCCTTGTCCCCGTTTATCCATTCAACCATATGACGTACGGTGCCTAACCAAATTTTTGACCTTAATATGTATTACTACATTATAGGGCTTCATCAGGTGCCTTAAGATCCATCATAAGATGCACATCATCAGCTAAAATATATAGAGCTAGTCAAGTTCGAAGAGCCTAAAATCTACGAGTTCATCACCTATTAGAACCCTTCCGTTTCTTTGACTTTCATCATCAGACTAGCCGAAAGTTACGATTTCATTCCTTGTCGACGTTGACTCCTCAGTACTAAAAACATAATTATTCGTGCAACATCTTTAAAATTATGACAGAATTGAATTACCGTACAAAGTCATAAATGCAATATTTTACAATGAAATAAGATTTATAGAGATTATTAATCTGAATACCTAAAACAAGATTGACAAGCGCTGAGCCGAGACATACGATTTACCAACTAGTTGCAGATGTGGAAACTAATGTTTGTTCGACAAACAATTCGCGACTCGGTGTTTGGTTTTCATATGAATTAGTGCCAGATTCCCTTGATTATCCAAGTTCTAAGATTATACAACCGAGGTACAGTATAATTTCTTAATTACGAATCTCGGCTCGTTGAGTGGAGTTTGTAGAGGTAATTGGTAAATTTTGAGTGTATTCCGTCATCTGAAACACCTGCTGCTAAGCTTTTCCCGGAATACCTTACCTGGGGGTGCAGCTTACTCGCGTTCAGCACGGTATGATCCTCAAATTATAATTGAGAGAGTATATTTCAAGAAATAATATAGTGGAGGATACCTAAATACATTTCAGGGACAAGCATAAAGCGCTTCTTCAGATACGATATTTTTGTCTCTCAAATAAAGTATTCAAACGATTGACTTACATTTGCTACGTGACATTTTAACCTAATGCATGTAGGCTATGAACCACAACGCAATTTTGATTTTCGCTGATAATGTTAGTGTCAAGCGTTAAAGACAATGTATGAGTTCGCGCTTATTAGGACACGAATTTGCTTACGAATTTAAATTATATGATTCGATTTTTAGAAAATTGACGAGACGTTTATACCGATTAAACGTCTACAGCGAGGAGTACAGTTCGTACACGCCGTTAGAGTAGAAAACCAAAACGTCTGAATTTTATTGACATTTCAAAACTCTCCTACAGTTGGGAATATATAAATGAAAATGTTAACGTCCACAGTCCTCTTATTAACAAACTGATGTTCTTATTAACACTTCTTAACAGTCTTTCGAAACACTCTACTCAAGATCACAGGTGTTTATGGGCGGCAGGGAATAGCGCCCATGTCAGCTCGTTCGCTAACAGTCCTATTCGAGGCTAACCATCTTTATTCTTTAAAAAAAAAGCAAAATCTTTTTGTTTACGAGTAATATCACCTTAATATAATTTAAATAACGAATAAAATAACGATTTAAAATTGGAGGCAACAAGAGCTGAATCAGAAAAAATAACTAATATTATCAGGTGAACAAAGCAAGCTGGACGCGAAACAAACTCACATATCAGACGTTTCCGGTTCCGCCGGATGGACCCTTGCACTCCCCACCCCAACCCTCCATCCCCCACCTACATCCATTGTGTAAATAAACGCCATTGTTTATAGACAATGGCACAGGAAACTTGAATTTAGAACCAAGACACATTGTTCGTGGGAGGATCGACATTTACAAATGTTACATTACTCATTTTTAATTCAATAAAATCTAACAAAATATATGTTGTGTCAATGGCGAGGAAAACAAATAATTTGATGCGTTGTACATTATTTATTAAGATATTTGAAATAATTACACGTCCTTTGATCTTAACCGCAATATCTTAGCGCCGTATTCAATTTCCTACATTCATCCCACTCACACGCATACAACCATCTCTTTCTTTCTTTTACATTCGTCCTCTCATTCTATTGTAGGAACATTTTATCTGGCTATCGCATTCTATCCTTAACTACACATAAATATTATAAATATTTAAGCGGCTGACAATTATAAATATGTACTATAATCTGGATCCAATTTCAAATTATAAACTGGAATAAAATTAATTCATCCCGCTTTCCTACTGAGCTTACCTAATTATATTTAATTTAAGCTTACAGCTCATAATATAGTCTGTTAAAGCGATATAAAGTTTACATTGTATGTCGTTTATTTTAATTCAGTTTTCAACTCTTAATCTTGTTTCGATCTTTTGAGTACTTTACCTGTGACTTATTTTTTTCAGTCGGATTTTTTTTTATTTATTTCGTTTGCTGGTTGTTTTTGTATCATGCCATGTTGATTGAAGTATTAAATAATCATATTGGTATGTTATAGATGAGTCTGTAGTCAGGGGCTCTGTTGACGGGTTGCTTGCCTGCCAATCATCGAGTGCTGGATACATTTAATGTGACTCCGTGACATGATTCTTGGGTCTTTTTCGTGGCATATATGTGTTTCATTTGAGCGTGTCCATACTCCATACTACTTGTAAATGTGTGTGTGAAGAAAAAATCTTTTGTGTGTGTCAGTCAGTTGAATGTTGGTCTCCCGCGCTGGGAGATTTGTGTGCGTATTCTGCTTCGACGATTGAGCAAACCTGCAGAACTAACAGTGCTCCATAATGGTCACGAAGGTGTGCGAACTTTGCTGATCCGCACATGAACAGCGTGGGACATATTACATTAAATTGATAAAGAAAACGATTACAAAATCCGTTTTATATAAATTTCTGTACCTTTAACCAATTAAAATTGTACATTTGGCCAAAAATTAATTCTGTGTCCCGTTTGAATATATTTTAAACGTGGGTGCATTTAGTTATGTAAATATTTGGGACGTGGCCACTTAAATTTCCATTTAATATTTGCATGTCAATGACAGAACAACCTGTAAATTTATATTTCAGTTTTGTTTGTATTTCAATTAACTTAACAATATTTATTTTACTACAAAATTACGTATATTTTTCCTGATATAACGATATGGCTGAATGAAACTTACTATTTATATTTTGAATTTACAGTAATGTTATATTTCGTGTTATAACGTTTGAATAAATACGTCTTCATTATTTAAAATTCACAATAGTCAAAACACTATTATTATTTTTTCTTGTTGTTAATTCATAATGATTTAATATATACCTCGCTATAATAAGTTAAAATATTCTATACTATGAGAAATCTTTATAAAGTTGTGCGTTATTAATTACACAACGAATGGTATCATAAATATAAGAATTGAGTCTTCAAAAGTTTACAAATCAAATAAATACTTCATTTATTATGTCAGAAATGAGGTTATCCGTGAGAGAACCAAAGTAACAGACATAGCTCGCAGAATAAGCAAGCTGAAGTGGCAGTGGGCTGGCCATATCTATCGTAGGACCGATGGCCGCTGGAGCAGACG